>JAECUM010002344.1:0-35942 GCA_016617855.1 Megalonaias nervosa
TGATGTTGCACACAATTTCAAATCTTTGAACAAAAGCAGGAAGTCCTAACTTATAATGTACACAATGCAATGCTTTTTTTTTTTTTTTTTCTTGAAGAGTAATAACATTATTACTTTTACATACAGTACATTTTCCTTTATACCACTTTACCAGATAATGTCCAAATATGTGATATGTACACAACATTAGACAGAAACTACTTTGAGCAAAGTGTTTCAGGTGGCATTGGATAGGTTCATAAATTGAACAATGTCAAATTTCTTAAGACTCATTTTGTGCCTTTTTCAGGTAGTAGTGTTTAATGAAATAAGATATGGATGTATTTATGAATTAGCTATTTTGTGCCTGTCTTGTTCTTGAAATTGATGTGAGGCATGTACACCTCCCATTCTTACTTCAAAGTATGTAGACAGTGAAATAGCAATAGTCTGCAAGATCAGGTGAATAATATTTATATGGCTTGTTTAATTATAGCTATCCCAACATATGGGCCACTTTTATCTCAGATGTATTTTTTATTTTCTGTGAGTTTTTGTAATAGTGAGGTGGATGCAACATTATTCTTTGGTTATAAACTGTCCCTTTCATCCCTAAATAAGGTGGCAGCGGATACTTTCATAAATTGTAGTAATCAGATTTCTTAAGGCCATAATTTGACTTTTTCAATTATTATTGTTTAATAATTGAATATATTGATATATTTCAGAATTAGGTATTTATATTTGTATGCTTTGTTTTATTATAGCTATCGAACCATGAACCTTTTAGATTTCACCTGTGTGTTATTTTCTATGAATTTTTATATTAGGCAGATGGATGCAGCATTCAGTTTGTTTATAAAACTATTGCTAGCCCCTTAGGAAGAACTGCTATTTTTTATTGATGCAGTCATCCAGATAATTTATGATGTTCTGTTTCTTTGTATGCAATTACTTTGTGTGCATTAGCCTCTTTTTATTACCTTGGTTTTTAAACATACGCTCTCTGTTGTATGGAAGACTCAGTTGAAGAGGGGGTAACTTTGTTTTGCACCCCTATGTTAAAACTATTTCCATCGTGATAAAGTAGCATATTTTAGGCATTACTTATTAAAGACTGGAAAATAATTTGGATTATAATGTGTTTCTGGCTCTTTCTATAGGTGTTAAGTTTTGCAGTCCTATCTTAATGAACAGGAATAATATATAAGTACAGACACACAAACACAATTGCCTAACCTGTCATCACACAGTCTTCAAAGTACTTTATCTCTGCAGGAGCAGATACACTTATGATGAATCATAAATAAACATGCTGTTGTGAGTGGTGAATGCCACCAGTGTAATATTTCTCTTTTCAAAAAATGATAAATGTGGCCTCTTATGAGCTATATTTTGGGGAGTAGAATGACTGTTTGAGCACACTTCGCTATTTCCATCATGACCCACTGTGAAGCTGAGAGTCATGTCATACTTAACATGATAATAAGAAATATTTCAGTGTTGTGCATATACTGTAAAACATCTATGGTCAGTTATGAAAGGAGATGAAGCTAAGAAATATGTGGAGATTGTGTTTGACATAATGGTAGATCAAAATGTATCCTTAAAGCAGTGTATGAACAATGATATTGATAGGTAGAATGTAAGTTGTCAAAGAATGTATCATTCTTTCCTCTTGATAACCAATTTCCCATGCCAAAATCAGAGTTACTCTGCCATTATCAACTGAAGGTAAAGGTACAGGTCCTGTCTTTTGTAGATTTGTACAATGGGAGAAACTTTTTATGTTGATGGGGTTGAGAGATTCTAAGTAGTTCAGATAGTTTGCTAGAGTTAAAAATGCAGTATTTCCTTTGAAATTGTTATGTTTTCACGATGTATGAAAATTGCAAGAGTAACACTTGTTTCTTTTCTTTTCAGATCTCAATTTGCCTGGTAAAATATGAGGATTGATTGGTCAGTCATGCTAAGAAAAGGACCAGATTGAATCTCATCCAAGTCTAAGTCCATAAGTGAAGAGAGACTTGGCTTCTACAAGAGGTGTGTTTTTTGTGATGTACGTATGAGAAGCCTGAAATGCTTACTACCTTGGGCTGCATTTTTTCCACTGTTAATATTTGTTCTGTACCTAATCTTACTATTTCCTATCATTTTGTAAACTGCAAATGTCAGTAAAGTTGGTTGTAAGCGAATAGGAGTCTGAAAAGAAATTTCTCTGTCAAATTGTTCAGAGTAGGTTTATATGCATGATTATTTCCAGTGCTCATTTATTATGTCATTCTGTAAGTTTAGCAGTGTCCCTCACTGAACTAAAACAATGTACACACTAACACAATTGCATAACATGTCATCACACATTCGCCATTAAACTCTGCAGGATCAGATACACTTCAGAAAAATCAGAAAGATAGATGTTGTTATGAATGGTGAATGCCACCAATGGAACAGTCTTTCAGGAAGTGATACATTTGGCATTTTACAGGTTGTATGTTGAAGGAGATGACTGAATGTTTGAGCAGATTGATTTACTTTTTACCTTCATGACCCCACTGTGAAGTTGACATCAGAGATTCATATGTCACACTTAAATGTTAATAAGAAATTTTTCAATGTTATGCAAATATCATAAAACCTCAAGGGTTGGATATGAAAAGGGATAAAGTTTAGAAATGAGCAGAGAATATGTTGGACAGTACAGTTCAGCCAAATATATCCTGTGAAGTAATTATTCTGTTGGATGTGTACCAGATTGTATATTCATTGCTTGTTCATGGTTCAGCAGTCCTGTAAAGTCTTTTGACTTTTGTTCCAGTTTGTTTTGGTAACAGGAAAAATCTTGTCTTCCCAAAGCTGTATATCAGCAGTTCTTTTTATAGTTAGAATGTAAATTGTGAAAGAGCAGATGATTCTTTCCACTTGATATAGAAAGTTTACTTGCCAAAATCACAGTTATTCTGCTGTTGTCAGCTGAAATTAAAGGTACATGGCCTGTCTTTTGTGGATTTTCACAATCTGAGAAACATTTTTACATTGATAGGATTCATACATTCTAATTAGTTCACAAAATTTGCTAGAGTGAATAATGCAGTTTTTCATTTGAAATTTTCATGCTTTCACCATGTATGAAAATTGCAACAGTATCACTTGTTTCTTTTCTTTTGCCGATCTTAATTTGTATGGCCAAATATCAGGATTGATTGCTCAGTCATGCTAATTGAAACACCAGATTGAACTCATTCGAATCTAAATCAGCAAGAGATTGTCTTTGACAGACAGACTTTGCTTCTGTGAGAGGTGTGTTTTATGTCATTTACTTTTGAGAAGCCTGAAATGCTTCCTATCTTGAACTGTATATTTCCATTGTTAATATTTGTTTTATACCTCATCATCAGTCCCCGACTGACGCAGAAGCTTACTGACCTCTTCCAGTCTGTGTGGAACCAGGAGAAGATTCTGCAGGAGTTCAAAGACGCCTATATTGTCCACCTCTACAAGCGGAAGGGGAACCGGCAAGCATGCTACAATCACCGTGGCATCTCCCTATTATCCATCGCAGGGAAGATACTGGCCAGAATTCTGCTAAATCCATTGACCATCCACTTGAGCAAGGCTTGCTACCAGAGAGTCAGTGCGGCTTCAGGCAGGATTGGGGCACCGTGGACATGATCTTCACAACCAGGCAACTCCAGGAGAAATGCCAAGAGCAGAGCGTCAGCCACTACACCACTTTTGTGGACCGCACAAAGGCTTTTGACACTGAGTCGTGAAGGTCTGTGGAGGATCATGGCAAAGTTCAGATGCCCTGAGAAGTTCATCACCATGGTCAGGCTGTTCCACGATGGCATCCTTGCCAGAGTACAGGATGATGGAGAGCTCTCCCTGCCCTTTCCAGTGACAAACGGTGTCAAGCAGGGCTGCGTTCTTGCCCCAACCCTGTTCAGCATGATGTTCACAGCGATGCTGACCGATGCTTTCCATGAGGGTGACATTGGCATCGACATCCGGTTCAGGACTGATGGGAACATCTTCAACCTAAGAAGACTGCAGGCTAAGACCAAAGTCCAGGAAGACACCATCTGCGACTTCCTCTTTGCTGACGACTGCGCTTTGAATGCTGGTACTCAGTCTGACATGCAAGAAAGTATGGATCGATTCTCCAAAGCCTGCACAGACTTCGGACTCACAATAAGTACAAAGAAGACTGAAATCATGTACCAGCCTGCACCCTCAGTCCCCTACACCGAACCCAGCATTACTGTCGATGGCCAGAAACTCGCTGTTGCTGACAAATTCATCTACCTTGGCAGCACCTTGTTGCACACAGTCTCCATCGATGAAGAGGTCACTCTCAGGATTGCTCATGCAAGTGCAGCCTTCGGCAGACTTCACAGTACTGTGTGGAACAGAAGAGGAATCAGCCTGCCAACTAAGCTCAAGGTGAACTGCGCAGTAGTACTGCCCTCCCTCTTGTACGCCTGTGAGACATGGACGGCGTAGAGTCGCCATGCAAAACAACTGAACTCCTTCCACATGCGCTGCCTCAGAAAACTGCTCCACATCAAATGGCAGGACAAGACTCCTGACACAGAAGTCCTCCAGAGAGCAGAGATGACAAGCGTCTATGCCACGCTCAGAAGGTCACAACTCCACTGGGCTGGTCATGTCTGCCGTATGCCTGATGAGCGCCTCCCAAAGAGACTGTTCTATGGGGAACTCGTTGAAGGCAAGCGTTTCCGAGGAGGCCAAAAGAAACGGTTCTAGAACACACTCAAAGCCTCCATGAAGTCCTGTGGCATTCACCCAGACAGCTGGGAGCAGCTTGTCGAAGACCGTGCTACCTGGTGTCACCAGAACAACCCAGGCGCAGCTGCATTTGAAGAGCACCGGATCAACGAGGCCAAGCAGAAACGCCAGCAGAGGAAGAGCAGAGCCAGTGCTGACCTTCAGTCCATCCAGCCCCCGGCAATTCCCTGTCCTCATTGCCCTAGACTCTTCAGAGCGCAGATTGGCCTCACCAGCCATCTGCGCACTCACAGACCAGCCCAGATCTGAAGCCATGGTCGTCTTCAAGACCGAAGGACAAACATCATCATCACTGCATCTTATTATTTTGTAAACTCCAGAGGTCAGTACTCTGTTTTAAGTGAATGGGAATTATGTGAAGAAATTTCTGTTATATTGTATTTAACAGTGCAGGTCTTAAAAGCAGCAGAAAGAGCCAGAAAATACATTATAATCCCCATTATTGTCTCACATTTTGTAAGTTCTGCCTAAAAGATGCTACTTTTTCATGACGGAGATAGTACTAACATACAGTTGCAGAAACACCAGATTGAACTCATTCGGATCTGAATCGACAAGAGATCGTCTTTGACAGACAGACTTTGCTTCTGTGAGAGGTGTGTTTTAGGTCATTTACTTCTGAGAAGCCTGAAATGCTTCCTATCTTGAAATGTATATTTCCATTGTTACTATTTGTTTTATACCTCATCTTATTATTTTGTAAAGTCCAGAGGTCAGTACTGTCAGTTTTAAGTGAATGGGAATTATGTGAAGAAATTTCTGTTAAATTGTATTTAATATGTTCCTATGCACGGTCATTTTCAGTGGCCATTTATCATTGGATTTATTGACATGTCATTCTGTAAGCTGAGCAGTGTCTCTTACAGCTATAAAACTAATGTTATGCCATGGACTAATGTCTGTTCCTTAAATTTTGATTTCTCCCAATTAGCTAGACTGTTGTGATTTACCTTCTCCCAACATCCATATATACACCATTACTGCTGTTATTAGCACCAACAGAACAGTAATGACAGCTTAGGAACTATTATGTGAATATCACACTAAAATTATTTCTAAAGCACATTATTTGCATAACTATGTGTAGGCTTTCTATTTTTAAGTTAGATCAAAGACTTTAGATAGTGTTTTTCAGTTTTATTATTGATATCCAACCTAGTATGTTGGTCATACTTATCGAACCCTGTCCGATGTCTTGCGGCTATGATTTGTATTTTTTAGGTATTATTTTATAATAATTGAGGATATGGATATATTTGTGAATTAGGTGTTTTGTGCTTGTGTTATTCTGGAGAATGATGTGAAGCATGTATGCCTCTCATATAGTTTCTTGATAGTATGTAGACTGTTAAATACAAATTGTCTGCTAGGAAGCAGAGCTAGCCAACCATAGCATCTGACATGTGAGTCAAGCCAAGTAGAAAATCTCATTAGTATCCTGATGGTAACTGTTTTGAATTGCACCAAACTGTTTTTTACACAGTGTTTTTCCAAGTTATCACCTAGGGAAAGGGTCTGCATTTGCACAGTGAGCAAGAGTTGAAGTGAAAAATGACCTTAGAATGTGAAAAATGGAGGTATATAATTTTTGTTAGGGTGCATAAACTTCTTTTGCTTTGAACTGCCACTGACTTGCCAGGTCAAGTGAATAATGCTTATATGCTTTGTTTTATTATAGCTATCCAACCAGATGACACCTTTTGACTTCACTTGTGTATTTATTTTGATTTTGCGATGGATTTTTATTCTAGGCAGGTGGATGCAGCATAAAATTTGTGTATAAAAACTGCCCCTAAACTCTTTGGAAAGACTGCTATTTTTTATTGATGCAGTCACCCTCCTCTGTTACAGTGTTCTCATTCTTTGTATGTATGTAAGTAATTTGTATGCATTATCCTTATTATGCAGCCATCTATTTAAACATACCACTCTTCTGTTGTATGGGAGACTCAGTTGAGGGAAGGTAACTGTGTTCTGCAACTTTATGTTAGTACTTTTAATGAACATTATTCTGATTTAAATACTGACAGAAAAAAATTACATACCCTGTTGTCATGCACTCTTCAAATTAATTTAATTATGCAATAGCAGATACACTTCAGAGAAATCATAAATAAACATGTTGTTATGTATGATGAATGCCACCAATAGCACCGTCATTCAGTTAGTGATGCATATGCCATTTTACAGACATTATTTTGTGGTAGGAGAATGAATATTTGAGCACACTAACTTAGTTTTAATGGAGTAGAATGAAATTTGTAGCACAATGCCTACCTTTTTACCTTCATGACCCCACTGTGAAGTTGACATCAGAGATTCATATCTCACACTTATATGATAATATGAAATGTTTCAATGTTATGCAGATGTCATAAAAATGTTAGGATTGGTTGTGAAATTGGATCAAGCTTGGAAATAAGTGACCAGTATATTGGCCATAATGGTTGAGCCAAATGTATCCTGTGAGGTAATTATTCTGTTGGATTTATGCCATATGCTCACTGCTTGTTTATGGTTCAACAGTCCAGTAAAATGATGTTACATATAATTTATCCTGTCACTTTCCTTCTTTTGACTGATATAACAAGTTTTCTTTGTAACAGAAATCTTGACTTCCTCAGATCAGTGTATCAACAATTCTTTCGATGGTTATAATGTAAGTTATTAAAGGGTGGATCATTCCTCCCACATGATATTCTGATTTCCGTTACCAAAATCAAAGTTACTCTGCCATTATCAAGTGATGATAAAGGTACATGTCTTTTTTTGTGGGTTTTCACAACAGGAGGAACACATTTTCACATTTATGTGATAGAGACATTCTAATTAGTTCAGAACATTTACTAGAGTTGACAGTGCAGATTTTCCTCTGAAATACTGATCTTTTTACCAAGTATTACAAATGCATCAGTATCACTTGTTTCCTTTCTTTTTGCTGGCCTCAATTTGCATGGCAAAATATCAGGATTGATTGGTCAACCATGCTAATAGAAGCACCAGATTGAACTTCATCCAGATCTACCTGATAAGAGATTGATTTTGACTGACATACTTTGCTTCGGTGAGAGGTGTGTTTTGTGATTTGTACGTATAAAAAGTCTGAAATGCTTGCTACCTTGTGTAACAGAATTGAAACCGAGTGGGTTTCTTTTCTTGGATTAAATGAACAACAGAAACACAATGTGATGAATGATGGAAATTTATAAAATGAATTACTAAGAATATATGTATATATAGTACAAATGCACTGAATCTCTCCCACTCCTGTCATACGATTGATCCAATCACTCTACACACATTCACGAAATGAAAAGGAGAAAATACGAAAATATGATTCATATACCTCTAGCATGAAAAAGTGAGGTTCAAATAACCTCATGGACTGCAAAAATGTTTCCACTAATATCACGCAATGTAAGCGAGATTCACATAATCTCATGCATGTAATACATTAAGTTTCAAATAAACAATGAATGCTATGAAAATGAGATTCAAATAATCTCATGTAATGCAATAATAAAAGCGTGATTCACATAATCTCATGTAACATAGCAATGAAAGCGAGATTCACATAATCTCATGTAACGCAAACAATATTGTACTCAATTGAAACCACAATGAATTGAAATACACATATCACTAAAACTTGAACAGTCATACAATTCACAAACTGTTACACCACACAGTTTCACTGGATCCTTGGATTGGCCCACATTTATCGACCGCTCCCCACCCTTCACGGATCCACCACAAGCACTTATACGTACAGACAGCACCCAGCACCCTTGTATTGGTTACGTCTATATTCGTGGTTCCAGCACATGTATAATCTTACGTATACATATATGTACGGACAGCACACTGCACTGTGGACAGCTACCCTCAACCCTAAACAGGGATACACATACGTACGGACAACACGCCGCTCTATGGACAGCTACGCCCACCCCTAAACAGCTACCATCAGCCCTAAACAGCTACAATAAAACCAAACTGGTTATAATAATGGGTTCTGAATTAAATTGCTAGATACATACTCATAAATTAAACTGTAATAGCAAAGTTCGCAACGTAAAAGGCTTCATTGCCCGATACGACAAACAAATGAGAATAGGTTTTGTAAATCAAATAAAATATAAATTTAACACTTACCCCTATGGCCGGAGAACATAATGGAGAACGTTCACTCCCTGACAAAATCCAAATGACCTGTGCCACAGTTTGAAATGAATCAACCTTAAATCCATAGGGGAGTGAATAATAGTCATGGTCAAATACTCATGTATACCACGCCATTCGTGACTCTCGTCGCATGTAGTTTCAGAATCGCTCACCTGGAGAAACAATGATTCACCCCAGGTAACTTTGTATGCCTGCACAACGAATAAAGGTGAAAAATAGATCTAAGGCAAAACCAAGTTATTTCTTGCCTTATTCTGTGACACCTTGAACTGCATTTTGCATGGTTAATATTTGTTCTGTACTGAATCTTACTATTTACTCTCATTTTTTAAACTGCAAATGTCTGTAAAGTTGGTTGTGAGTGAATGGGGGTCTGAGAAGAAATTTCTCTGATAAATTGTACAGAGTATGTTTATTTGCATGGTCATTTCCAGTGGCGATTGGAATTATTGATACATCATTCAGTAAGTGTAGCAGGGCTCCTCACATTAGTCGAAGAATGTTACACCATGGGCTAATGTTTGTTACTTAAACTTTGATTTCTCACAGTTAGCTAGATGTTTGTGATTTACCCTCCTCCAGCACCAATGCAGACCACTGCTCCTGTTATTAGCATCAACAAAACAATAATGAAAGGATAGGAACTGTCTTTTATTTCATGCTAAAATTACTTCTAAAGCACATTATTTGCTGACCTATCTGAATTTTCTGTCAAATAGCTCGACCACTTTAGATAATCTTCCAGTTCTCTCATTGTCATCGAACATTGTATCACTGTCATTCACTCATAGCATTTTGTGACTCCAAACTCCATTCTTGACATTCAAGCAGCATTGTAGGTTAATGTTGATTAAGCCCAGATGCTATAGTAAACAAAGGCAAAAAACATTTGATGTTGCACACAATTTCAAATCTTTGAACAAAAGCAGGAAGTCCTAACTTATAATGTACACAATGCAATGCTTTTTTTGTTGTAAATTTCTTGAAGAGTAATAACATTATTACTTTTACATACAGTACATTTTCCTTTATACCACTTTACCAGATAATGTCTAAATATGTGATATGTACACAACATTAGACAGAAACTACTTTGAGCAAAGTGTTTAAGGTGGCATTGGATAGGTTCATAAATTGAACAATGTGAAATTTCTTAAGACTTATTTTGTGCCTTTTTCAGGTAGTAGTGTTTAATGAAATAAGATATGGATGTATTTATGAATTAGCTATTTTGTGCCTGTCTTGTTCTTGAAATTGACGTGAGGCATGTACACCTCCCATTCTTACTTCAAAGTATGTAGACAGTGAAATAGCAATAGTCTGCAAGATCAGGTGAATAATATTTATATGGCTTGTTTAATTATAGCTATCCAAACATATGGGCCACTTTAATCTCAGATGTATATTTTATTTTCTGTGAATTTTTGTAATAGTGAGGTGGATGCAGCATTATTCTGTGGTTATAAACTGTCATTTTCATCCTAAATAAGGTGGCATCGGATACTTTCATAAATTGTAGTAATCAGATTTCTTGAGGCCATAATTTGACTTTTTCAATTATTATTGTTTAATAATTGAATATATTGATATATTTCAGAATTAGGTATTTATATTTATATACTTTGTTTTATTATAGCTATCCAAACACATGAACCTTTTAGATTTCACTTGTGTGTTTTATTTTCTATGAATTTTTATATTAGGCAGATGGATGCAGCATTCAATTTGTTTATAAAACTATTGCTAGCCCCTTAGGATGAACTGCTGTTTTTTATTGGTGCAGTCATCCAGATAATTTATGATGTTCTGTTTCTTTGTATGCAATTACTTTGTGTGCATTTGCCTCTTTTTACTACCTTCGTTTTTTAAAATTCCCCTCTCTGTTGTATGGAAGACTCAGTTGAAGAGGAGATAACTTTGTTTTGCACCCCTATGTTAAAACTATTTCCATCGTGATAAAGTAGCATATTTTAGGCATTACTTATTAAAGACTGGAAAATAATTTGGATTATAATGTGTTTCTGGCTCTTTCTATAGGTGTTAAGTTTTGCAGTCCTATCTTAATGAACAGGAATCAGATTTAAGTACAGAGACACAAATACAATTGCCTAACCTGTCATCACACAGTCTTCAAAGTACTTTATCTCTGCAGGAGCAGATACACTTATGATGAATCATAAATAAACATGCTGTTGTGAGTGGTGAATGCCACCAGTGTAATATTTTTTTTCAAACAATGATGAATAGGGCCTTTTACAAGCTATATTTTGGGGAGTAGAATGAATGTTTGAGCACACTTAGCTATTTCCTTCATGACCCACTGTGAAGCTGTGAGCCATGTCACACTTAACATGATAATAAGAAATATTTCAGTGTTGTGCATATACTGTAAAACATCTATGATCAGTTTTGAAAGGGGATGAAGCTGAGATATATGTGGAGATTGTGTTTGACATAATGGTAGATCGAAATGTATCCTTGAGGCAGTGTATCAACAATGATATTGATAGGTGGAGTGTAAGTTGTCAAAGAGTGTATAATTCTTTCCTCTTGATAACCGATTTCCCATACCAAAATCAGAGTTACTCTGCCATTATCAACTGAAGGTAAAGGTACAGGTCCTGTCTTTTGTAGATTTGTACAATGGGAGAAACTTTTTATGTTGATGGGGTTGAGAGATTCTAAGTAGTTCAGATAGTTTGCTAGAGTTAAAAATGCAGTATTTCCTTTGAAATTGTTATGTTTTCACCATATATGAAAATTGCAAGAGTAACACTTGTTTCTTTTCTTTTCAGATCTCAATTTGCCTGGCAAAATATGAAGATTGATTGGTCAGTCATGCTAAGAAAAGGACCAGATTGAATCTCATCCAGGGCTAAGTCCATAAGTGAAGAGAGACTTGGCTTCTACAAGAGGTGTGTTTTTTTGTGATGTACATATGAGAAGCCTGAAATGCTTACTACCTTGGGCTGCATTTTTTCCACTGTTAATATTTGTTCTGTACCTAATCTTACTATTTCCTTTCATTTTGTAAACTGCAAATGTCAGTAAAGTTGGTTGTAAGCGAATAGGAGTCTGAAAAGAAATTTCTCTGTTAAATTGTTCAGAGTAGGTTTATATGCATGATTATTTCCAGTGCTCATTTATTATGTCATTCTGTAAGTTTAGCAGTGTCCCTCACTGAACTAAAACAATGTACATACAAACACAATTGCATAACATGTCATCACACATTCGCCATTAAACTCTGCAGGATCAGATACACTTCAGAAAAATCAGAAAGATAGATGCTGTTATGAATGGTGAATGCCACCAATGGAACAGTCTTTCAGGAAGTGATACATTTGGCATTTTACATGTTGTATGTTGAAGGAGATGACTGAACGTTTGAGCAGATTGATTTACTTTTTACCTTCATGACCCCACTGTGAAGTTGACATCAGAGATTCATATGTCACACTTAAATGTTAATAAGAAATTTTCAGTGTTATGCAAATATCATAAAACCTCAAGGGTTGAATATGAAAAGGGATAAAGTTTAGAAATAAGCAGAGAATATGTTGGACAGTACAGTTCAGCCAAATATATCCTGTGAAGTAATTATTCTGTTGGATGTGTACCATATTGTATGTTCATTGCTTGTTCATGGTTCAGCAGTCCTGTAAATTCTTTTGACTTTTGTACCAGTTTGTTTTGGTAACAGAAAAAAATCTTGTCTTCCCAAAGCAGTATATCAGCAGTTCTTTTTATAGTTAGAATGTAAATTGTCAAAGAGCAGATCATTCTTTCCACTTGATATAGGAAGTTTACTTGCCAAAATCAGTTATTCTGCTGTTGTCAACTGAAATTAAAGGTACATGCCCTGTCTTTTGTGGATTTTCACAATCTGAGAAACATTTTTACATTGATAGGATTCATACATTCTAATTAGTTCACAAAATTTGCTAGAGTGAATAATGCAGTTTTTCATTTGAAATTTTCATGCTTTCACCATGTATGAAAATTGCAACAGTATCACTTGTTTCTTTTCTTTTGCCGATCTTAATTTGTATGGCCAAATATCAGGATTGATTGCTCAGTCATGCTAATTGAAACACCAGATTGAACTCATTCGGATCTAAATCGACAAGAGATTGTCTTTGACAGACAGACTTTGCTTCTGTGGGAGGTGTGTTTTATGTCATTTACTTCTGAGAAGCCTGTAATGCTTCCCATCATGAACTGTATATTTCCATTGTTAATATTTGTTTTATACCTCATCTTACTATTTTGTAAAGTCCAGAGGTCAGTACTGTCAGTTTTAAGTGAATGGGAATTATGTGAAGAAATTTCAGTTAAATTGTATTTAATATGTTCATATGCATGGTCATTTTCAGTGGCCATTTATCATTGGATTTATTGACATGTCATTCTGTAAGCTTAGTAGTGTCTCTTGCAGCTATAAAACTAATGTTATACCATGGACTAATGTCTGTTCCTTAAATTTTGATTTCTCCCAATTAGCTAGGCTGTTGTGATTTACCTTCTCCCAACACCCATATACACCATTACTGTTGCTATTAGCACCAACAGAACAATAACGAAAGTTTAGGAACTATTATGTGAATATCACACTAAAATTATTTCTAAAGCACATTATTTGCATAACTATGTGTAGGCTTTCTATTTTTAAGTTAGATCAAAGACTTTAGACAGTATTTTTCAGTTTTATTATTGATATCAAACCTAATATGTTGGTCATACTTATCGAACCCTGTCCGATGTCTTGAGGCTATGATTTGTTTTTTTTTAGGTATTATTTTATAATAATTGAGGATATGGATATATTTGTGAATTAGGTATTTTGTGCTTGTGTTATTCTGGAGAATGATGTGAAGCATGTATGCCTCTCATATAGTTTCTTCATAGTATGTAGACTGTTAAATACAAATTGTCTGCTAGGAAGCAGAGCTAGCCAACCATAGCATCTGACATGCGAGTCAAGCCAAATAGAAAATCTCATTAGCATCCTGATGGTAACTGTTTTGAATTCAACCAAACTGTTTTTTACACAGTTTTTCCAAGTTATCACCTAGGGGAAGAGTTTGCATTTGCACAGTGAGCAAGAGTTGAAGTGAAAAATGACCTTAGAATGTGAAAACTGGAGGTATATAATTTTTGTTGGAGTGCATAAACTTCTTTTGCTTTGAACTGCCATTGACTTGCCAGGTCAAGTGAATAATGCTTATATGCTTTGTTTTATTATAGTTATCCAACCAGATGACACCTTTTGACTTCACTTGTGTATTTATTTTTATTTTTTTATGAATTTTTATTCTAGGCAGGTGGATGCAGCATAAAATTTGTGTATAAAAACTGTCCCTAGACTCTTTGGAAAGACTGCTATTTTTTATTGATGCAGTCATCCTCCTCTGTTACAGTGTTCTCATTCTTTGTATGTATGTAAGTAATTTGTATGCATTATCCTTATTATGCAGCCTTCTTTTCATACATACCACTCTTCTGTTGTATGGGAGACTCAGTTGAGGGAAGGTAACTGTGTTCTGCAACTCTATGTTAGTACTATCTCCGTCATGAAAAAGTGGCATCTTTTAGGCTGAACTTACAAAATATGAGACAATGATGGGGATTATAATGTATTTTCTGGCTCTTTCTGCAGCTTTTAAGACCTGCACTGCACTTTTAATGAACATTATTCTGATTTAAATACTGACAGAAAAAAATTACATACCCTGTTGTCATGCATTCTTCAAATTAATTTAATTATGCAATAGCAGATACACTTCAGAGAAGTCATAAATAAACATGTTGTTATGAATGATGAATGCCACCAATAGCACCGTCATTCAGTTAGTGATGCATATGCCATTTTACAGACATTATTTTGTGGTAGGAGAATGAATATTTGAGCACACTGACTTAGTTTTAATGGAGTAGAATGAAATTTGTAGCACAATGCCTACCTTTTTACCTTCATGACCCCACTGTGAAGTTGACATCAGAGATTCATATCTCACACTTATATGATAATATGAAATGTTTCAATGTTATGCAGATGTCATAAAAATGTTAGGATTGGTTGTGAAATTGGATCAAGCTTGGAAATAAGTGACCAGTATATTGGCCATAATGGTTGAGCCAAATGTATCCTGTGAGGTAATTATTCTGTTGGATTTGTGCCATATGCTCACTGCTTGTTTATGGTTCAACAGTCCAGTAAAATGATGTTACATATAATTTATCCTGTCACTTTCCTTCTTTTGACTGATATAACAAGTTTTCTTTGTAACAGAAATCTTGACTTCCTCAGATCAGTGTATGAGCAATTCTTTTGATGGTTATAATGTAAATTATCAAAGGGTGGATCATTCCTCCCACATGATATTCTGATTTCCGTTACCAAAATCAAAGTTACTCTGCCATTATCAAGTGATGATAAAGGTACATGTCTTTTTTTGTGGGTTTTCACAACAGGAGGAACACATTTTCACATTTATGTGATAGAGACATTCTAATTAGTTCAGAACATTTACTAGAGTTGACAGTGCAGATTTTCCTCTGAAATACTTATCTTTTTACCAAGTATTACAAATGCATCAGTATCACTTGTTTCCTTTCTTTTTGCTGGTCTCAATTTGCATGGCAAAATATCAGGATTGATTGGTCAACCATGCTCATAGAAGCATCAGATTGAACCTCATCCAGATCTACCTGATAAGAGATTGATTTTGACTGACATACTTTGCTTCTGTGAGAGGTGTGTTTTGTGGTTTGTATGTATAAAAAGTGTGAAATGCTTGCTACCTTGAACTGCATTTTGCGTGGTTAATATTTGTTCTGTACTGAATCTTACTATTTACTCTCATTTTTTAAACTGTAAATGTCTGTAAAGTCAGTCGTGAGTGAATGGGAGTCTGAGAAGAAATTTCTCTGATAAATTGTACAAAGTCTGTTTATTTGCATGGTCATTTCCAGTGGCCATTGGAATTATTGATACATCATTCAGTAAGTGTAGCAGGGCTCCTCACATTAGTCGAAGAATGTTACACCATGGGCTAATGTTTGTTACTTAAACTTTGATTTCTCCCAATTAGCTAGATGTTTGTGATTTACCCTCCTCCAGCACCAATGCAGACCACTGCTCCTGTTATTAGCATCAACAAAACAATAATGAAAGGGTAGGAACTGTCTTTTATTTCATGCTAAAATTACTTCTAAAGCACATTATTTGCTGACCTATCTGAATTTTCTGTCAAATAGCTCTACCACTTTAGATAATCTTCCAGTTCTCTCATTGTCATGGAACATTGTATCACTGTCATTCACTCATAACATTTTGTGACTAAAAATTCCATTCTTGACATTCAAGCAGCATTGTAGGTTAATGTTGATTAAGCCCTGTTGCTATAGGAAACAGAGGCAAAAGACATTTGATGTTGCACACAATTTCAAATCTTTGAACAAAAGCAGGAAGTCCTAACTTATAATGTACACAATGCAATGCTTTTTTTGTTGTAAATTTCTTGAAGAGTAATAACATTATTACTTTTACATACAGTACATTTTCCTTTATACCACTTTACCAGATAATGTCCAAATATGTGATACAGTCCTACCCGTTTATGTCGACATCCTCGGGCCCGAGGAAATATTGTCGACATAGGCTGATGTCGAGATAAGTGTTTGGGGGGTGGGGTTCTGAAAAAAGATACAAGTTAAATTCGTCAGTAAGGGGTGACCTGTTGTCAGTGAGTAGCATTGACACTTTGAGAAAACAAACAATGCAAATTTTGATTACATGAAGACAAAACCAGTGTCAAATACACTTGTATATTGACAAATTACATTTTGGTTACCTTTATGTAATAAAATCCACAATAAAATATTGCATCGGTCACATCCTGATATGAAAAACATTCACTACGATTATTCAATGTCGGCATAAGCACATGGTTGCATAGTTGTTATTTACACGCTTGGAGTACATGTACTTAAATTGGCTTAGATTTTGGTCAGTCTGTTCCCATCTTACTGAGGCTTGCAAGGGGATGGGGCTATTCACAGGGAAATGAAAACCTGTCAACAAGTTGGTTTAAACAGTGCTTGTATTTAGTTACAGAAGTCATAGTGAAAAGTACATAAAAGCTAACAAGAGATATGCGGCTGATATGATTAATGAAGGCATAATATTGTATACATTGACACATGCTAATGAGGTATTAAAAGAAAATGATTCTTACAATACAATATTGTAACAATGTCAGCTCAATACATTTAAAATTTTTCACAGACATCTTTGCGAGATGCCCCGCCTTCAACTTCGTTAACAGCCAGATATTTAGTTTCCAGAGACTAAATTTAATCTGCGTTTACACTGCCGTTGGTAGCCATCGTAAATATAAATAAAGTTAAAAAGGAAACTTTCACAGCACAATAAACTTGTTTTAATCAACGATCACTTTGGAAAATGCAAGAATCAGATCAGATTTCATTGCTTTTATTTAAGTCGCCGCGAGAGGCCAACTTTATAGGACCAAACAAAAGCCTGTTTGTTTATTTTTTATCTGACCGCGACATCAAAGCCTGGCGGCAAGATCAACTAATTGTTGAACAAAGTTTGGGTCGGAACTGGCATCTGGTCGACATAAATGATAAGGCGGTAAAATTAAAGCCTGGCGGCAAGATCAACTAATTGTTGAACAAAGTATGGGTCGGAACTGGCAGCTTGTCGACATAAATGATTAGAAAACAAAGGATTTGTTCAAGCTGGGACCAAGGGCTTCTGTCGACATGTACGTTTATTTTTTTATCTCGACGTCGACATAAGCATGACAATTTTGGTAGTAATAGTAGACCAAGGGACCAGGACTTTGCTTTTTTGTCAAAATAGGCGGCTTGTCGACATAGGTGATGTCGACATAAGTGGGTAGGACTGTATGTACACAACATTAAACAGAAACTACTTTGAGCAAAGTGTTTCAGGTGGCATTGGATAGGTTCATAAATTGAACAATGTCAAATTTCTTAAGACTTATTTTGTGCCTTTTTCAGGTAGTAGTGTTTAAGGAAAGAAGATACGGATATATTTGTGAATTAGCTATTTTGTGCCTGTCTTGCTCTTGAAATTGACGTGAGGCATGTACACCTTCCATTCTTACTTCAAAGTATGTAGACAGTGAAATAGCAATAGTCTGCAAGATCAGGTGAATAATATTTATATGGTTTGTTTAATTATAGCTATTGAAACATATGGACCAATTTAATCTCAGATGTATATTTTATTTTCTGTGAATTTTTGTAATAGTGAGGTGGATGCAACATTATTGTTTGGTTATAATCTGTCCCTTTCATCCCTAAATAAGATGGCAGCAGATACTTTCATAAATTGTAGTAATCAGATTTCTTAAGGCCATAATTTGACTTTTTCCATTATTATTGTTTAATAATTGAATATATTGATATATTTCAGAATTAGGTATTTATATTTGTATACTTTGTTTTATTATAGCTATCCAAACACATGAACCTTTTAGATTTGACTTGTGTGTTTTATTTTCTATGAATTTTTATATTAGGCAGATGGATGCAGCATTCAATTTGTTTATAAAACTATTGCTAGCCCCTTAGGACGAACTGCTGTTTTTTATTGGTGCAGTCATCCAGATAATTTATGATGTTCTGTTTCTTTGTATGCAATTACTTTGTATGCATTTGCCTCTTTTTACTACCTTCGTTTTTTAAAATTCCCCTCTCTGTTGTATGGAAGACTCGGTTGAAGAGGAGATAACTTTGTTTTGCATCGCTATGTTAAAACTATTTCCATCGTGATAAAGTAACATATTTTAGGTATTACTTATTAAAGACTGGAAAATAATTTGGATTATAATGTGTTTCTGGCTCTTTCTATAGGTGTTAAGTTTTGCAGTCCTATCTTAATGAACAGGAATCATATTTAAGTACAGACACACAAACACAATTGCCTAACCTGTCATCACACATTCTTCAAAGTACTTTATCTCTGCAGGAGCAGATACACTTATGATGAATCATAAATAAACATGCTGTTGTGAGTGGTGAATGCCACCAGTGTAATATTTCTCTTTTCAAAAAATGATAAATGTGGCCTCTTATGAGCTATATTTTGGGGAGTAGAATGACTGTTTGAGCACACTTCGCTATTTCCATCATGACCCACTGTGAAGCTGAGAGTCATGTCATACTTAACATGATAATAAGAAATATTTCAGTGTTGTGCATATACTGTAAAACATCTATGGTCAGTTATGAAAGGAGATGAAGCTAAGAAATATGTGGAGATTGTGTTTGACATAATGGTAGATCAAAATGTATCCTTAAAGCAGTGTATGAACAATGATATTGATAGGTAGAATGTAAGTTGTCAAAGAATGTATCATTCTTTCCTCTTGATAACCAATTTCCCATGCCAAAATCAGAGTTACTCTGCCATTATCAACTGAAGGTAAAGGTACAGGTCCTGTCTTTTGTAGATTTGTACAATGGGAGAAACTTTTTGTTGTGATGGGGTTGAGAGATTCTAATTATTTCAGATAGTTTGCTAGAGTTAAAAATGCAATATTTCCTTTGAAATTGATATGTTTTCACGATGTATGCAAATTGCAAGAGTAACACTTCTTTCTTTTCTTTTCAGATCTCAATTTGCCAGGCAAAATATGAGGATTGATTGGTCAGTCATGCTAAGAAAAGGACCAGATTGAATCTCATCCAGAATTTAATCCATCAGTGAAGAGAGACTTGGCTTCTACAAGAGGTGTGTTTTTTGTTATGTACATATGAGAAGCCTGAAATGCTTACTACTTTGAGCTGCATTTTTTCCACTGTTAATATTTGTTCTGTACCTAATCTTACTATTTCCTATCATTTTGTAAACTGCAAATGTCAGTAAAGTTGGCTGTAAGTGAATAGGAGCCTGAAAAGAAATTTCTCTGTCAAATTGTTCAGAGTAGGTTTATATGCATGGTTATTTCTAGTGCTCATTTATTATGTCATTCTGTAAGTTTAGCAGTGTCCCTCACTGAACTAAAACAATGTACATACAAACACAATTGCATAACCTGTCATCACAGAGTCACCATTAAACTCTGCAGGATCAGATACACTTCAGAAAAATCAGAAAGATAGATGTTGTTATGAATGGTGAATGCCACCAGTGGAACAGTCTTTCAGGAAGTGATACATTTGGCATTTTCAGGTTGTATGTTGAAGGAGATGACTGAACGTTTGAGCAGATTGATTTACTTTTTACCTTCATGACCCCACTGTGAAGTTGACATCAGAGATTCATATGTCACACTTAAATGTTAATAAGAAATTTTCAGTGTTATGCAAATATCATAAAACCTCAAGGGTTGGATATGAAAAGGGATAAAGTTTAGAAATAAGCAGAGAATATGTTGAACAGTACAGTTCAGCCAAATATATCCTGTGAAGTAATTATTCTGTTGGATGTGTACCATATTGTATATTCATTGCTTGTTCATGGTTCAGCAGTCCTGTAAATTCTTTTGACTTTTGTACCAGTTTGTTTTGGTGACATAAAAAATCTTGTCTTCCCAAAGCAGTGTATCAGCAGTTCTTTTTATAGTTAGAATGTAAATTGTCAAAGAGCAGATCATTCTTTCCACTTGATATAGGAAGTTTACTTGCCAAAATCAGTTATTCTGCTGTTGTCAGCTGAAATTAAAGGTACATGCCCTGTCTTTTTTGGATTTTCACAATCTGAGAAACATTGTTACATTGATAGGTTTCATTGTTTCTAATTAGTTCACAAAGTTTGCTAGAGTGAATAATGCAGTTTTTCATTTGAAATTTTCATGCTTTCACCATGTATGAAAATTGCAACAGTATCACTTGTTTCTTTTCTTTTGCCGATCTTAATTTGTACGGCCAAATATCAGGATTGATTGCTCAGTCATGCTAATTGAAACACCAGATTGAACTCATTCGGATCTAAATCGACAAGAGATTGTCTTTATCAGACAGACTTTGCTTCTGTGAGAGGTGTGTTTTATGTCATTTACTTCTGAGAAGCCTGAAATGCTTCCTATCTTGAACTGTATATTTCCATTGTTACTATTTGTATTATACCTCATCTTATGATTTTGTAAACTCCAGAGGTCAGTACTGTCAGTTTGAAGTGAATGGGAATTATGTGAAGAAATCTCTGTTAAATTGTATTTAATATGTTCCTATGCACGGTCATTTTCAGTGGCCATTTATCATTGGATTTATTGACATGTCATTCTATAAGCTTAGCAGTGTCTCTTACAGCTATAAAACTAATGTTCTACCGTGGACTAATGTCTGTTCCTTAAATTTTGATTTCTCCCAATTAGCTAGGCTGTTGTGATTTACCTTCTCCCAACATCCATATACACCATTACTGCTGTTACAGTAGAACCTGTCATGAGCGACCTCTGCTATGAGCGACCACCCGTCATGTACGACCACAGTCGTAATGCATGGATCGATTTTATTATATAAACGCTCTGCTATGAGCGACCACCTGCTGAACGCGACCAGCGACCGCGATTTCTTGGCGAAATATGCATTTCGACACTGCTATGAACGACCGCATCACAAAAAAACGAGGACAAACTCCACGAACCTTTATTTAATCCCTGTAAGAACGACTGCTTATACCGTTCTAAATATAAAAAAAGTAAACAAAAATAAGAAATAGGCTGGCTACCAATCTCTGAATTTTTAGCTAGGCTTAAAGTGATTTATAGTTTCTGTCGTAAACCAGACTAAAGTATATGTAGATTATTTCCTAGCCTGGTTCCCTGCTTCGTATTTTCCCAGTGTTGTTTTCCGTTATTTGTATAGGGGTGAGGAACGCAGAAAGCATGCAGAGCAGGGAACCAGACTAATTATTCCTGCACTTAACTTGCTTCCCGGCCATTGTAGGACCTGGCATCCCTATGACGACTGTATCGCGAGAACAGACAGACACCAGTGACCTTTATGTAATCAATTATTACAACGACCGCTTGATTAGTATAGATTGTTATGATCAAAAACAAACATAAAAGGAATATTAAAAAAAAGGATTGTTGCTACCGGTGATAGATGCTACAGTCCGTAAACCAGGCTAATGTACATGTCATGAAATGCCGTTGAAGTGACAAAGTTGACAAAGTGGCCGCTTATATTGTTTGTCTCGAGTTAATCGGTATTGCCGGGGGTGAATAAGGTCATTGTCTATTAAACCAGCAAGAGAGAATCATTTGCGGGATTCGATTGATAGTGCTCAAGACTTGTGATGTTTCCCCCCCCCCCATGTTAAGTGATGACATCCCAATCACAAAGCTGTCGTCTATTCAAGTTGCTGTGACCGGGTTACACACTTTGCTTACAGAGTTAATCCCTGTATGTCATCTTTTAATGAAGCCGTTGACTTTGGTCACTGAGTAAATGGTCCTGTTTCTGGATGAGATAATTGTTGGGGGGGGGGGGGGTTATTAATTGTTAGAGATACAATGCACATGTATAAATTTTTCATATTTTCCCACAGCCACCGTCTTTACGTTTGATATTACAAATGAGCACTAATTTTAACACCTAGAATTTTAATAACAATGGACGAACCTCCAACTAAAAAGAGACAAATTTTTAATGCTGGAGAAAATATTGTAACTGAAAGAAGTGAAAAAGTGCAGACCACTCGCAAAAAGCGGTTTTAATGTTGGTAAAACATATTTAGGTTGTTATAAAGGAAAACAAGTAATTCAGAAACAATTTCATATGCTAAAATATGTGATCTTCAAATGTAAATGTGATTTCATGTTTAATGATAGAAGTATATCTTTATTACAATATAATTTTGTTTTTAGATGAATGCACACAATATTTTAGCAACAACTACTAATAAAGAATGGAATATATGTACAGTGATTGTGGTTATTTTTCTTGAAATTGTTCTGAAACTGGACCTTAGAAACATATTTTTGCACAAACCTGCTATGAAAGACCACCTGTCTTGAGAGACTGCTTTTTGTTGGCAGAAGGGGCGGTCTCTCATAACAGGTTTTACTGTATTAGCACCAACAGAACAGTAACGAAAGCTTAGGAACTATTATGTGAATATCACACTAAAATTATTTCTAAAGCACATTATTTGCATAACTGTGTGTAGGCTTTCTATTTTTAAGTTAGATCAAAGACTTTAGACAGTGTTTTTCAGTTTTATTATTGATATCCAACCTAGTATGTTGGTCATACTTATCGAACCCAGTCCGATGTCTTGAGGCTATGATTTGTATTTTTTAGGTATTATTTTATAATAATTGAGAATATGGATATATTTGTGAATTAGGTATTTTGTGCTTGTGTTATTCTGGAGAATGATGTGAAGCATGTATGCCTCTCATATAGTTTCTTGATAGTATGTAGACTGTTAAATACAAATTGTCTGCTAGGAAGCAGAGCATCTGACATGTGAGTCAAGCCAAGTAGAAAATCTCATTAGCATCCTGAGGGTAACTGTTTTGAATTGCACCAAGCTCTTTTATACACAGTGTTTTTCCAAGTTATCACCTAGGGAAAGGGTCTGCATTTGCACAGTGAGCAAGAGTTGAAGTGAAAAATGACCTTAGAATGTGAAAACTGGAGGTATATAATTTTTGTTGGAGTGCATAAACTTCTTTTGCTTTGAACTGCCATTGACTTGCCAGGTCAAGTGAATAATGCTTATATGCTTTGTTTTATTATAGCTATCCAACCAGATTACACCTTTTGACTTCACTTGTGTATTTATTTTTATTTTTTTATGAATTTTTATTCTAGGCAGGTGGATGCAGCATAAAATTTGTGTATAAAAACTGTCCCTAGACTCTTTAGAAAGACTGCTATTTTTTATTGATGCAGTCATCCTCCTCTGTTACAGTATTCTCATTCTTTGTATGTATGTAAGTAATTTGTATGCATTAACCTTATTATGCAGCCTTCTTTTTAAACATACCACTCTTCTGTTGTGTGGGAGACTCAGTTGAGGGGAGGTAACTGTGTTCTACAACTCTATGTTAGTACTATCTCCGTCATGAAAAAGTGGCATCTTTTAGGCAGAACTTAGAAAATGTGAGACAATAATGGGGATTATAATGTATTTTCTGGCTCTTTCTGCAGCTTTTAAGACCTGCACTGCACTTTTAATGAACATTATTCTGATTTAAATACTGACAGAAAAAAATTACATACCCTGTTGTCATACATTCTTCAAATTAATTTAATTATGCAATAGCAGATACGCTTCAGAGAAATCATAAACATGTTGTTATGAATGATGAATGCCACCAATAGCACCATCATTCAGTTAGTGATGCATATGCCATTTTACAGACATTATTTTGTGGTAGGAGAATGAATATTTGAGCACACTGACTTAGCTTTAATGGAGTAGAATGAAATTTGTAGCACAATGCCTACCTTTTTACCTTCATGACCCCACTGTGAAGTTGACATCAGAGATTCATATCTCACACTTATATGATAATATGAAATGTTTCAATGTTATGCAGATGTCATAAAAATGTTAGGATTGGTTGTGAAATTGGATCAAGCTTGGAAATAAGTGACCAGTATATTGGCCATAATGGTTGAGCCAAATGTATCCTGTGAGGTAATTATTCTGTTGGATTTGTGCCATATGCTCACTGCTTGTTTATGGTTCAACAGTCCAGTAAAATGATGTTACATATAATTTATCCTGTCACTTTCCTTCTTTTGACTGATATAACAAGTTTTCTTTGTAACAGAAATCTTGACTTCCTCAGATCAGTGTATCAACAATTCTTTTGATGGTTATAATGTAAGTTATCAAAGGGTGGATCATTCCTCCCACATGATATTCTGATTTCCGTTACCAAAATCAAAGTTACTCTGCCATTATCAAGTGATGATAAAGGTACATGTCTTTTTTTGTGGGTTTTCACAACAGGAGGAACATTTTCACATTTATGTGATAGAGACATTCTAATTAGTTCAGAACATTTACTAGAGTTGACAGTGCAGATTTTCCTCTGAAATACTTATCTTTTTACCAAGTATTACAAATGCATCAGTATCACTTGTTTCCTTTCTTTTTGCTGGTCTCAATTTGCATGGCAAAATATCAGGATTGATTGCTCAACTATGCTAATAGAAGCACCAGATTGAACCTCATCCAGATCTACCTGATAAGAGATTGATTTTGACTGACATACTTTGCTTCTGTGAGAGGTGTGTTTTGTGGTTTGTACGTATAGAAAGTCTGAAATGCTTGCTACCTTGAACTGCATTTTGCGTGGTTAATATTTGTTCTGTACTGAATCTTACTATTTACTCTCATTTTTTAAACTGTAAATGTCTGTAAAGTTGGTTGTGAGTGAATGGGGGTCTGAGAAGAAATTTCTCTGATAAATTGTACAGAGTATGTTTACTTGCATGGTCATTTCCAGTGGCCATTGGAATTATTGATACATCATTCAGTAAGTGTAGCTGGGCTCCTCACATTAGTCGAACAATATTACATCATTTGCTAATGTTTGTTACTTAAACTTTGATTTCTCCCAATTAGCTAGACGTTTGTGATTTACCCTCCTCCAGCACCAATGCAGACCACTGCTCCTGTTATTAGCATCAACAAAACAACAATGAAATGTTAGGAACTATCTTTTATTTCATGCTAAAATTACTTCTAAAGCACATTATTTGCTGAACTATATGAATTTTCTGTCAATTAGCTCGACCATTGTAGACAATCTTTCCAATTTTCTCATTGACATCAAACATTGTATCATGGTCATTTTCTCATAACATTTTGTGACTCCAAAATCCATTCTTGACATTCAAGCAGCATTGTAGGTTAATGTTGATTAAGCCCTGATGCTATAGTAAACAAAGACAAGAAACATCTGATGTTGCACACAATTTCAAATCTTTAAACAAATGCAGGAAGTCATAACTTCAGATATACACAAAGCAATGCTCTTTTATTGTAAAGTTATCGCTTTTCTTGAAGAGGAATAACATTATTAGTTTTACATGCAATACATTTTCCTTTATACCACGTTACCAGATAATGTCCAAACTATTTTGAGCAGTATGTTTAAGGTGGCAGTGGATAGGTTCATAAATTGAACCCTGCCAAATTTCTTAAGACTTATTTTGTGCCTTTTTCATTTATTAGTGTTTAATAAAACAAGAAATGGATATATTTGTGATTTGGTTCTTTTGTGCCTGTCTTGTTCTTGAAAGTGATGTGATGCATGTATGCTTCACATACGTCAAAGTATGTAGACAGTGAAATACCAATAGTCTGCAAGGTCAGGTGAATTAGATTTGCATGGTTTGTTTAATTATAGCTGTTCAAACATATGGACCATTTTGATCTCATATTTGTATTTTATTTTTTGTGAATTATCTATTAGGTGGATGCAGCATTAATCTGTGGTTCTAAACTGTTCCTTTCATCCCTAAATAAGGTGGCAGCGAATGATTTCATAAATTGTAGCAATCGTATTTCTTAAGGCCGTGATTTGACTTTGTCAGTTATTTTTGTTTATTAATTGAGTATATGGGTATGTTTCAGAATTAGGAATTTATATTTGTATGCTTTGTTTTGTTATAGCTATCCAAACACATGAATCTGTTAGATTTCACATGTGTGTTTTATTGTCTAATAATTTTTATTTTAGGCAGATGGATGCAGCATTAAATTTGTTTATAAAAACTATCCTTAGACCCCTTAGGAAGAACTGCTATTTATTGGGGTAGTCAGCCACAGAATTTGTTTTTTTGTATGTAAGTACTTTGTATGCATTAACCTCACTTTACTACCTTCCTTGTTCAACATACCACTCTCTGTTGTATGGAAGACTCGGTTGAAGAGGAGGTAACTGTTTTGCAGCCCTATGTTAAAACTATTTCCATCATGACAAAGTAGCCTATTTTAGGCTTTACTTACTTAAGATTGGAAACTAATGATGATGATAATGTATTTCTGTCTCGTTCTGAGGTGTTAAGCTTTGCAGCCCTATTTTAATCATATTTAAATACAGACACACAAACACAATTGCATAACCTGTCATGACACATTCTTCTTCGAAGTACCTTAACTCTCCAAGAGCACTTGAGAGAAATCATATTCATACCTCCATGCAGTGTATCAACAATTCTTTTGATTGAATGTAAGTTGTCAAAGAGCAGATCATTCTTTGGACTTGATATACAGATTTCTCTTTTCTTTTCATAGTTAAAATTCAAATTGTCTTATTCACCTGAACGTGAAGGTATATGCTTTTTCTTTTTTAGATAATCACAAACGGAGAAACATTTTCACATGTATGTGATTGAGATATTCTGGTTATTTCAGAAAGTTTGCTAGAGTTAACAATGCAGTTTTTCCTCTGAAAATCTCATGTTTTGATAGTGTATTAAAAGTGCACCAGTATTACTTGTGTTATTTTTGCAGATCTCGATTTGCAAGGCAAAATATCAGGATTAATTGATCTCATGGTATTAGAAGCACCAGCTTGAACCTTATCCAGATACATGGAAAGATCAAAGTGCTCAAGAGATTGACTTTGATAGATGGACGCTTTGCACGTGTTGTGTTGTGGCATGTACTTACTAGAAGCCAATCCCATCTGAAACTGAAAGTCCACTTTTATTATTTGTCCTATACATAAGCTAAATGCTTATTACCATTTTTAAGCTGCAAAAGTCAGTCAAGTCAGCTGTAAGTTAATAGGAGTCTGAGAAATTTCTTTGTTAAATTGTATGGAGTATGTTTATATACATGGTCAATTTCATTGGTCATTTATCATTGGATTTATTGATATGTAGCATCCCTCATATGAGTACAACAATGTTCCAACATGGACTAATGTTTGTCGATTAAACTTTGATTTCTCCAGTTAGCTAGACTGTTGTGGTTTACTCGCCCCTAATACACACACACACACACACACACACAATTTTTGATGCTATTAGCATTTCCAGAACTGTAACTAAAGGCTAGGAACTTTTTTATCAGACAAATGTTACTTCTAAAGAACATTATTTCCTTAATTGTGTGTAGACTTTCTGTTAAGTTAGCTGGAATTCCACAGCCCAACAGCCCGCTAATTCTCTTGTGCATCATTGCGAGTGGAAGGAATCCAGACATTGATCAATACCATTGCCTGGGCACAAATCAGTTAAACAGACGTCTGTCTTTGAACCTTCACACAACCACTAGTAGTTAGATTTATGGGAAGGGGTAGGGGGTGATTATATAAACGCCTGCATATGTTAATTTCAAATAACGCCGATTTCATAATATCGACATTTGAATTGTTGTCAGTTGTGATTTAGCTTCAATCATGTTTGTATTGCCATCTGTGTATTGCGTTCGGTAGTGATCATCGACCTCAAACTTCAAAACGTTACAGCGACTGTTGCTGAAGGATAGTGTTTCTCGAGTTAACTTATTTGCGTGGTGTTTTATTAATAAAAAGAAAAATGACTTGTGGATGTGCTGTGATAGATTGCTTGGATTCGGCGAAATTTCTTCACATCTTTTTTCTTCACCATTTCTACTGTTGAACCAGTATGCATTAGATTTTATTTTGGTTTTAAACCAGCTAGATTCGATAGCGCTGTTTTGGTGAAAAAGTAAGTTTTAGTATTTATATTTGAACTGTTAATTAAATGCCTCCGTTGTAAGGTGTTTTGTCATATGTAATTTGTAATACGAGTCTTCACTTCGATTAATGGGCCTAATGTGGAAATGACAGACATGCATACAATGGTGTTTTATTGTGTTGTGTGAATGATTAAATTTAGGTGCTAGGAAAAGCCACCAAATGGCATTAAATTGCAGGAAAATCGTTGGCAGGCAGGGCTCAGCCTGGCCCCGCTGGGGGAGCTCACAGCGTTCCTCCAAACCCCCTAGTTGATGTTGTTTTCTTAGTACGAAAACTTATGGTCGAATATAACCAAATTTATAAACTCGCACCCCTAAGGAGGTTTTGCTGTCGTTAATGGTGTCTGGTGGTCATCCAGGACTTGCCACTGGACCCACTAGGTTCAGTTCCCTTCTGTGTTCTCTCAAAGGCAGGCTTGAGAAGGTTACTTGTGCATGCCAACGGACTGTTTCATATATGTCTCAGATCTAAACGTTCCATTCAAAAGTAACGCTCGCAGAAGTCACTCGAATCTCATGCGCAGAAAGTTTTATGAAGCGTTTTGGAGTATGCAAAATGTCAGAGTACACTGAGCGTATCACCAGAAACCAGACAACTTGGACTACAGACAAAACAGCCCAGAACAAGTCAGGACAGGACCTAACATTAGTTAAACTCCGCTCACCTAGCTTGGATTTTGTTTGTTTCAGTAGTAGAAGAAAAGGCTGGTTCTGGCTCTCAGACCTCTCCCCACCCTCAAAACAAATATAAATTACCCTCTCAGAGACCCTAAAATCCCACCCCAAAACGATTTTTCACAAAATGAAAAGGCTGGTTCTAGCTCAAATATAATCTAAGACTTTTACCCACCCTCCAAATAAATATAAATTACCATCTTGGAGACCCTCCAAAAAAAATAAAATATAAATTACATCTGTGAGCCCCATCAGCCTCCCAAACAACTAACCTCTACCGTGTGGACTTAAATAAATCTGCCAGATTTGTTTGTAATAGATGTTGCCTCATATACATTACAGACAGGCAGTCTGGAAATCAATAAATACTCTACATCGGCCAAGCCTTACATGAATTGATAAAGCACACCTGTTTCAGTACAGCCTTATACACAAACATATATTTCTTATTCTAAGGTTTTAAAATTCTAAATGCGGATTCTGGACCAGAGACCCCATCCCCCCACCCAGAATATCCTAGTTTAGAAACCTTTTTTGCTAGAAATCTCATATTAAGAAATAAAATATTATATAATATGGGTTATTATCCATCACCAATAAGACATGTTGGAATTGATCTAACAAACAGATTTTGTAAGAGATTTGATTCAATAAAATCAGCATCAAGTTATACTGGCATAAAACCTAAAATAATGAGCAATTGTAGTAAAAAAGTTGGATATCATATATGGGTCAGTATGGTTGTTTGCAACTGAAAATGACGAACGAATAAAAGGTTGGTCAGATGATTTAATGACAGTATAGTTGATAATGATATTTCTAAAGCTAACAGTGTATGTAAATGAGGATTTTCCTATCTCAAAAACCCTCACCCCTCTAAAATAAAATAAATATTTTCACTTACCTGTTCGCATATAATCCGCTTGGTGATTGAGTCACATGGAATTTCCAGAATGACTCATAATCATGTGATGTTTTAGAAAACGATAATCATGTGATGTTTTAGAAAACGCCCACATGGAATTTCCAGAATGACTCATAATCATGTGATTTTTTAGAAAATGCCCACATGGAATTTCCAGAATAGCAGTATAAAAGGTAGCCGTAATTTTCTTAGTGGTCATTGCACTGCTGCACTTTCAAGAGGACATATTTACCAAGCGGATTGTATGCAAACAGGTAAGTGAAAATATTTTTTGAGATTATTTTTATTGTTCATACCTCGTAACCAATGATCAATGTTTCAACCGTTGATATTAGAAATATTTCATCATCGCGATAATAGAGACTAAACTTTACTTTACCGCTCACACAGTGACGAGATTCGAACAAATCCTTTATTTACGATTTGTTAAGAGGATATTTTTTGTCGATAAAATATACTTTTGACCGATCGAGATCGATGGTAAGTTTAGTATATTTTTGTTGACTTATCGGACCATGAAAATTTTAAAATTCCGCTGATAACTTCTGGCTCAATTGTTAAAGGTAATTGAAATACTCGCTGTCATCAGATCTGATAAGTGAAAGTTTTAGCTTGCCACCAGCAACGTTATTGCTGCTGAAACATATACCTGATGTTTCATTATTAATTTCAACTGTCAACTGTTTGCCGTCCATCATTAGATATTTGATCCTGCTGTTGTAGCTATTTGTGACTTTCAAATTTTCGAACATTATTTCTAAAGTTTACATAAAATTTTATACCTTAGTCATCGAATATAATATCGAGTATAGATCTATCATCAAAACAATAACCAAGTGCAAATGTATCTACTCCATTTTCGCAATAACGTTTGTCATCAAAATTACTCAATCCGCGTTTGATAATGACATCTGTTTCGAGTTTATGACGATTTGTTCGAATAGCCATTGCTCTTATAAAACTAACGCCGCCGTCAAGCGCGTACTTGTAATCATCAAATTTCATAAACTTTTTAACAAAATCGCGAGGCAGACCTTTTGCCTTTTTCGTTATTTTATTATTGTCTAGCAATACGGCGTACATTTTACTGCGCAGTCCGATAAAGTATTTGATGATGCTCGAGTTCATTTCATCTTTTAACTTACCAATAACCTTTTTATTTATATCATTATGAAATTTACTGTCACGAGGGTAATCGGAAAGATCAAACAGATGTCGATTATCGTATATGTCCTGATAGACGTCATCACATTCGATTTCATACACGAGCGAGTCGGTATCAGTAAACAATAGTCTACTTGACGGCCACTGATTTTTAACAAAATTATAATGAAAATCGTACATGAGCCACTTCGATAAATCTAACACGGAAGCTCCGACGTAAATTGGCTTATTTAGTTTTAGATTTGTTTTTCTTCTTTGTATCGCGACAAGATTTTCATTAAAAATTTTCATGCTAACAAAATCATCTGACACAAGTTTATTACTGCGATTGATATCATTAACTAGCTCGATATTTACTCGTTTTCTAATATTTTCCATCCTCTTACCAAAAACGGAATTGTTCATAAGCTTAAAGAATTTTTTTTTTCAAAATCAGTTTTCGCTACAGCTCTTCTTGAAGTGTTCGAGTTAATATAACCTCTCATCCACGGCGACTGATTAAACTTTAAAACTCTATGAACTTTCCTCAACACAAGACCAGCATCTACTGCTTGTTTTAAAACTTTGTAATGCAAAACATAATTTTTCTTATCGAGTAAATTTGTTACTAGTTTTTTTACCATAGAATTTTGTCTTGGTGATGCTGTCGCTTGTCGTTCTTGAGATAATATGCTATAATCTATTATCATCGATCGCACAGAAAGGATAATCGTTGTGTAAATTATGTAGCGAAATAGGATAATCGAGATCAACTTCAACAAAATACGAAATATCGTCGGGTATCTTTTTTTCGGTCTCCGACAAAAATTGTTTAGATGTGATCCAACGAAATCCACCAAAAGGCATTGGTTCTGCCATAGAATAACCGTACAAATTATTACAATCTAGATAAACTATATGCTTCGAAGGTAGTTTAGGATTGTACTCTTTTAGGTATTTGTTGTTTGCTTCAGCATATTTCTTTGTTATAACACTAATACCGCCTCTGATACCTTTTTCGATAAAATTGAACATATCAACGTCAGTCAGTAATTCTAACCTTACTTTATTAAACTTTAACAGAGCGTCCCAAGATAACCCGGGAGCAGAATAATACCAACAAGGATCTAGTCCATAATTGCTGTAGCTTACTCTACGAAAACTTTCAAAAACATCTGCTAGCAATAACACGTCGGTTTTTAAATATAAATCATGATAATCACCAAATGTTCTGCAGTTAAATTTATTCCAAATATCTTGTGCATATTTATACTCGTCATCGGTTATATTTTCATTTTTGAGTTGCGAGTAAAATTTGTCTTTGCTAGGCAGAGACGTTTCATCAAATTTACTCCAATCATCGAGATACTCGTACGGAAATATTCCTTTTTTAGTCAGTAGATTAAATTTATCTCCAAAACAGTCTCGTAGGTTATCAAACTCGCTACAACCTTTTACCAGCTCATCTAACGATGCCGCCATAAACTGTAGGCTGTCAATAAAACGCAACTTACCTAAAGTAACTGACATATACTTTTCAAAATTATTTGGAATGCACATGATTACGTTATTAAGTTTTAAACGAGATATTATGTTGGGATCACCAAAAGCTTCTACGATAATATGGCTATCATATCCTCGGAAGTTGTGAAGAACAACTGGAATAAAATTTGGAGCGTGACATTTTAAATTACACTGGTCATCTTATACGCTACCCCACATGGAACATGGTTTTGAGTTTTTCTTGTACTCGATTGGTTAGGATTATTTTCTACGCCAAGTACAGGCTGAAGTAAGCATTCGAAATCGGCGTATATAACGAAAGGAATTTTTAGTTTGTGATTGTGATTGACAAACTGCAGCAAACTATTTTCTTTGGACGGCATAGTTATTCGTTGTACGTCACTACAATACTGCAAATGCTTTTGTAATGTTTCATTGTTTTCACAACCGTGTAAACAGCGATAACAAAAGAACGGTTTTTTATTTCGTTTATTATACTGTCTGCCAACTAGTCCATTAAAGTTTTTGATCCAAACGTAATGGTTCTTATAAAACAGCAAGTTTATCGTTGATTGTGAAGCTTTTTCTGAAATATATCTCGGATAGACGTTTTCTTTTTCATCTAGTCCGAAAACATTTATTGAAACATTATTTTGCTTTCAAACTTTGGTATTTGATTTTCTGCAACTGGAAAGTCGATGCCATTAAAATTTAATTTTGATACGTGACTAATATACTTGTCAACACGATCAGCATTTTTTTCTGCTGGAAATAGCGCAGAAAGAATAGCCCACTGAAAACATCTGTTATCGACGTTCTTTACGTTTATACAACATTTTTTATTTTTTATTTTTTTGTGGCAGGTCAATATACGAACTACCGCGTAATACGTTATATTTTATTGTAAGAAATAAAATTTCCATAATAATTTCAAACTTCCAACCCGAACCCGATTCGGTAAATTCTTCTATCTTTTTCCAAATTTCCTGTTGTATATCATCAGCTAGTGACAAAAGATTAGTCCCAAGCAAAACACGCCTTGATTTTGCATTAATGTAAGGGTATGCGATTTCCTCGCTAGTCACAAGTAGCTTTGAAAACATAACATGATATTGCACTAATATTCTTAGACCCTTATGTTTTTCAAGTTCACGTTTTACAGTTGGCTCTAGCAAATGATAGAGATTTGTTGCAGTGAAATTTACTAGTACGATTTGTTTATCAAACCGATAACTGTTGTCAAATCCTATAAAGGCAGTCGCTATTTTTTCAGGTTCTCCCATAAGGCTCTTCTTGGCTATATCACGTAATTTCAACATTGCTGTATATATAACGTAATATTATATATCTAATTGATTGTTCGATCGATAACTCACCGCACGCCAGTTGAAAAATCAATTAGAGATATAAAATGCTTATAGTATAATGACAGAAATTTTGAGATATATGAGACTGACAACGGAAGAGCAAGAATCATATCATGTTCACCCGAAGTACAACTTATATGCTGGAAATGTATTGGGTTCGGTTATTAACATAAAATCTAAAAAATGTATTGGTAGACCAACACCAGCTGGAATGATAATTTCAGTGAAAGGTGATGACACAGATAGAACGGAAATGTTTCGAAAAGATTTTATTTATACTTTGTTCTGCGATGATATTCCAGAAGGACAAAGAGTATATAGAGTAAATAATTCGATTACTGATGTCAATATTGAAAATTTAGCTTTACAAGATGAGTTTCAACGTCATAAAATATTTGATCTATACGAGGCTTCTGACAGAGGAATAATTAGACATATAAGAACTAAAAAAGTATTAGCTAATATAAATAATATGAGGTATTCCACGGTAGCTGTCAGAGGAACACTAACCGATCAGGTTGGTTATCTTAGCCATCGTTTTGTTTACGAGACGTTTAACGGACCTATACCTAATGGTTTGGTTATTAATCACATCAATAACGTAAAAACTGATAATCGACTGGAAAATTTAGAACTAGTTACCCAGCAGGAAAATGTGAAAAAATGACTAGGTGGTGGTATTAATTTTAAACATCCGGCAAAACCTGTCGTTTCATTTAATCCCAAAATGGATAAGGAAATCAAATTTCCTTCAATCTCATCTGCTGCTCAATACTACAAGATAAATCCCAGGGCAGTAAAATTTGCTGCCGATGAAACAAGAAGATCAGCTTTTTCAAGCAAATATAATGCTTGGATTAGCTTTAGATATGATGATTAATTACATTTCGTAATTCTGTCTTAGTAAGACAGCTATGAGCAAACATCAAAATATCATCGCGATCAAATTTTAATGTTATAAAAGCACTATCATTAAGTTTATTTTTTCTGCTGCTGTTAGTAATATCCTATCATTTTCGCATCACAATAACGTCAACAGAATATACACTATAACCTGACAGACATTTTCGAACTGCCTCAGCCAATTCCTTGTAATTTAATATATTAACCTTTTGATGATATTTTACATCGGGAGATTTCGTTTCGCTGGTCATTATTATTATAAATTAGATAAAAGTATATTATAATATGAACTTGATGAAAAAACTTGATGAAGTATATTCGGAAGATAGAATCGCAGGGGATTTTACAGTCACTAACAACAATTTAATCTCTACCGACATAGACAAATTTTCTAGTTATAGCGAAGATGATATTTTGTACAACAACAAATCTAACGATGATGAAGTAGTTACTATCGCTGACAGAAACAATTACAGCAGACCAACAACTGGACGATATAATGTTAAGTATCACATTGCTAAAAAAATAATAAAATTTAATTTTACTATTACCGAGCAACAAATATTTTGGCAGCTTATCAAACCGTTTTTAAATCTAAAAATAACTGGCCAGCAAAGGAGCATAAAATACGATTTTATTTTTGCTAAGATATTTAATTTAATGCCAATTGATGATGAAAGAAAATTACATTTAATTTCGTTATGTAAAACTATCAAATGTAAATCTGTACTTGTGAAATACGAACAAATTT
>JAECUM010002345.1:0-134700 GCA_016617855.1 Megalonaias nervosa
ATATGCAGCTCCATAGCTAGTTGCAGTCCCTGTTGCAACTCCATAGTTAGTTGCAGTCCCTGTTGCAACTCCATAGTTAGTTGCAGTTCCTGTTGCAACTCCATAGTTAGTTGCACCTTGATAGGTATATGCAGCTCCATAGCTAGTTGCACAGGTGCAGCTTCTTAGCCAGTTGCACCATACTCTACCATATTATTCTTAGTCTATATGCATATGTATATTGTTGTATGCTTACAAGTTAGTCAGATGCTTCTAACTTGATGATTATGTGCCACAGAGTTGTTCCCAATATATGCCAAAGTGTACATAGATGGATATATCAATTATATAGTTGGAAATAAATATTTTAGCTACCATTTCTATTCTTGTTGTGTATTGTGTAAAGTAGAAAAGTCTCAAATAAAACAATATTATGTTGAAAAGACTCGAATAAACAACGTCGCAGCCGATAAGGAGGTTATTCAGCAGCAGTGGGAAAATGGAGCAAATGGAAAGAGAATTACGTATGTACCAAGATTTAAATGACGTTTTTGAATGGTTTTGCAATGTGCATGACAACAGTACCCACTTGCATATCACGCTTACACGAAGAATAAGAACTATTAATGTATATTCAGTTGAAATAAGTCTATTATTATAACAAGTAGAACCTTTTAATAATTAATGTTACTTTTAAATGAAGATATTAAATGCTTTGAAGTATGTAGCTTTCTTACTACATACATTACATATACTTCTCACAAAAAATTTAGTTCCCCTCTGGAAAGGCCACTTTCCCGGTGCAGAAGGGGTGGCCGTATAAGAGGGGGACCACTGTATATGGAATGTAGCATTGAATACATTGGTCTTTCCCATATATGGAATGTAGTATTGAAAACATTGGTCTTTACCATATATGGAATGTAACATCGAATACATTAGTTTTCTTCAGTGAATCCAACTGTTTCTGTGCAAACTTCAGCTGATTGTTCACACTGAAACACATAAATTACTGTGTAGAGTCAACATTGAAACACATAAATTACTATGTAGAGTCAACACTGAAACACATAAATTACTGTGTAGAGTCAACACTGAAACACATAAATTACTGTGTAGAGTCAACACTGAAACACATAAATTACTGTGCAGAGTCAACACTGAAACACATAAATTACTGTGCAGAGTCAACACTGAAATACATAAATTACTGTGCAGAGTCAACATTGAAACACACAAATTACTGTGTAGCATCAACACTGAAACACATAAATTACTATGTAGCGTCTACACTGAAACACATAAATTACTGTGTAGAGTCAACACTGAAACACATAAATTACTGTGTAGAGTCAACATTGAAACATAAATTACTGTGTAGAGTCAACATTGAAACACATAAATTACTGTGTAGAGTCAACACTGAAACACTTAAATTACTGTGTAGAGTGAAAATTGAAACAAATAAATTACATTATAGAATGTTGAAAACATAAATTACTTTATAGAGTTCATAATGAACAGTTGAAAACATAAATTACTTTATAGAGTTCATGCTGAACAGTTGAAAACATCAATCACTTTACAGAGTTCATCTTGAAAAGTTGAAAAACATAAATTACTTCACAAAGTTACAAATGATCTACAAACATATAAAAAGATTCAAAACTGTTAATATACTGTAAAAATATGACAAATTTGTATTTACAGGTGACATTTATCAAATATGCAAAGTTTTATAGCAGGTATTAAAGGTATATTATTATTCCTTTGGACTTACTTAAGGGTATACTCTGAGTCTGCCAATTGTACAATAGTGAATACAATAGTACAATTGTGAATACAATATTACAATTGTGAATACAATAGTACAATCTTGAACATAACTGAACAGTAGTCAATACAATAATACAATACTCAATACACCTGTACAATATTAAATTGTACAATACTAAATTGTATAATACTGAATACAAAAGAACAATACTGAATTCAAAAGAGAATAAAACAGAAAGAAAAGAATGGTTAAAGAATAATAAATGAAAAAATGATGGTTCATATGTTTTGAAACATGACCAAATTCAACCATGCATTATTAAAATAAAATGCCAGTTATAATTTAACAGGCTGTAGATTGCAGAACCTTGCGAATGATCATCAGAAACTAGGACACCAAGGTCAAACAATAGAATCTAGATAGAAATTAAACTGAACCATACATTTTCATCATACACATACCACCTGCACCAATAATCTGACAGAAAGACAGCCAAATCCTAACAATGATATGAACCAATTGTAAAATGAATTAAATTAAATCTTATTTTATAGAGTAAAAAGGTAGCATTACCTTGCCTCTTCATCATCCAGCTCCTGAACCTGTCTTCTGTGTTCGTTATAGTCTTTCCAGAACCTGGTGAGATTAATATATTCATATCTATTAAATAAACCATACCTACCTTCTTATTATGATCATGTCTACAGTTATGCATCATTACATTAGATCAGGGGAGACGCACTAAACCAATATGCTGCTACTCTTCTTGGACAAAATGGGAGAGATTTTTTGTTTACACATAGTGTGTCTGTCTCTGTAAAGGGTACCAACATTTAATATTCCCATGAATTGTAAAGGCTATACAATGGTTAACTTATGTTTACACATAGTGTGTCTGTCTCTGTAAAGGGTGCCAACATTTAATGTTCCCATGAATTGTAAAGACAATACAATGGCTAACTTATGTATACACACATTGTGTCTGTCTCTGCAAAGGGTACCAACATTTAATGTTCACCATGAATTGCAAAGACAATACAATGGCTAACTTATGGATTATCAAATCTATATTAACATTACATACTGCCTACAGTAAGGATTATCAAATCTCAATTACCATGACTGACTGTATCCAGTGGGGATTATGAAACCCCACTTAACAGGAATTACTGTGTATAGTAAGGATGTTAAAATAAAATTAACATGAATGACTGCATACAGTGGGGATGTTAAAATAAAATTAACATGAATGACTGCATACAGTGGAGATGTTCAAATAAAATTAACATGAATGACTGCATACAGTGTGGATGTTAAAATAAAATTAACATGAATGACTGCATACAGAGGAGATGTTCAAATAAAATTAAAGACAAAACATCATCTGCAGTATTTTGAATTGTCTAGTGTTTTCAAAATGGTTGCCATTAATACATGGCCAAGTTCAAAATCTTCCTTCATCTTTCATAGCATAAAAATTATAATTACCAACCATAAAAATTAATGCGAATAACATGTTAGCAAAAGTTCAGTTTATTGCTAAATTTAATAAACTTCTATGCTCACAAATATTAAGTAATTTACAGCAACTAAATTGAAAAAAAACTTATGTCACAAACCAATGCAAAATAACAGCCAAAAAAGTGCCATCCATATGGGTGGGGCAAAGCATATAATGAAGATCTGGTTTTGATAAACAGGCCATCATATCTAAAATGATAGCCAGACAACAATATACAAAATGATAACCAGACAACCATATCTAAAGCGATAAACAGAAATCATATTTGAAATGATAACCAGACAACCATGTCTAAATGATAAATGTGCCATCATATCCAAACTGATATGGCAGATCAAATATCGACTCTGATGAATTTTATCAACATTCTTTATTTTCTGCTTCTGGACTGGAGGCACCTTCCTCTCAGTCTATCCATATGTCCATATCTCTCCTCTTCAGCAATTTTAAGAATCAGCCAAATTTGTTGTATATCTTTTGGCTTCCTCCCTAGGGTGCATGGCAACACATAAGTCCGATGTACAAAATGTAAAATGTACATGTTTAAAACTAAACCTAATGCTCTGGGATTAGTATGGTGAACATCTAGAAGTGCTCAAATATTTTCAATTAAACCTGAAAAACACACGTCATCCACATTTTGGTCTGCAGTATTGAGCTATAATGCTGTGTAGAAACTATTTTTCCTTTACATTTAAAGTGACCATAACCTCAACTTTTGATTCTGATATCGACATACTTCTTCCTCACCCCAAATTTTAGCTATTTAAGTTCTTGCATGAAAACAATCATGGAAACAGATTGGACTGATGGAATGACAGCATGCAAAACATAATACACTCTGACTAATAGCAGGTATAAAAAAACTGTTCTGACCTCTCTTCCTCTTCATCCAAACCATTGGCTATCTCCCTCTCTTTCTGGGCAAGTTTAGCAGTCTGGGCTCGTTCTGCTTCTACAGCCTGTAACTGTTGCATCAAGGACTCCTCCTGCAGTTTGAGCTGGAATTGACATCAAGACAGTGGCACATCGCTCTAGTTCAACTCAATATAATACTGACTGGGTAAAAATTCACTGTGCCAAAGAAAGGTCAAAATCTTGCTTGTCCCTGACTGTACACAGTGAATGTACTTGTCCCTGACTGTATACAGTAAATGTACTTGTCCATGACTAAATAGTCAACATACTAGTTCCTGGGCTGAGTAGATGCAAATTCACATCCTGAGAATAACCTGTGTGTGCAATTTGATGCCCTTAAAAGCACCAAAGTTAAACTTATAATTACTTTTGCCTAGTTTGCTTACAATGTTGTTAGTAATTTTGCCTAGTTTGCCTACAATGTTGTCAGTTCAGAAAATGTTGCAAAGGAAACCAACTTTACTTTTCACACCTGATACTATAATGAGTCCAAATCATTAAACATTCTTACAGGTGATAAGACTGACTAGTAAATATTCTCAAACATAGCACATTATATAAAAATATTTAAAAACACAAGGTTTGTGAACTAAATCAAGAAATAAAGCTTTGATACCTTGATTTCTTATGGCTCTTTGTGTTTGTATTGAGATTTGAACATGATCTAGGCATTACTTTATTGCTGACATCTGTACGTGATACATGCATTACTTTAATGTTGACATTTACATGTGATTTAGGCATTACTTTAATGTTGACAATTGCATGTGATTTAGGCATTACTTTAATGCTGACATTTGCATGTGATTTAGGCATTACTTTAATGCTGACATTTGTACGTGATATAGTCATTACTTTAATGTTGACATTTGCATGTGATTTAGACATTACTTTAATGTTGACATCTGTATGCGATATAGGCATTAATGTTGACATTTGTATATTGACATTTGAATGTGATCTAGGCATTAATTTAATGTTGACATTTGCAGGTGATTTAGGCATTACTTTAATGTTGACATTTGCATATGATTTAGTGATTACTTTAATGTTGACATTTGCATGTGATTTAGGCATTACTTTAATGTTGACATTTGTATGCGATATAGGCATTACTTTAATGTTGACATTTGTATATTGACATTTGCATGTGACTTAGGCGTTACTTTAATGTTGACATTGGCATGTGATCTAGGCATTACTTTAATGTTGACATCTGTATGTGATCTAGGCATTGCTTCAATGTTGACATTTTTTCCTTTCCAGTGGTTCAGGACCTGGGCAAAAGGTAACAGTCTGTGACCAGACCAAAAAATCACAGCATTTTTATCATCTGTCATCATTCTTACACCATGATTCTCCAGGCTCACTATAACACTGGTTTATTCTCAACCAGTGACAACTAAAGCACTTTATTATGCTGGGTGTGTGTTTGTACACAGTACAATGTGTTTAACCTTTAATCTTACATTATCAATTACTTAGTATAGGAATTATAAACCAAATACCAATAAAAATCTATTTTTAGACATGAAGAACTTGAAATCTTTCAGACATGCAAAACTTGTACTCAAGCAGGCCAAGCTATTGTAATGTTTCAGCATGATTCACATCACAAAATGCATACTTTAGAACAGCTAACACTGTCCTGATTAGTATTTGCCCATTACACCATTACACCATCCAGATTACTGTCTGAGCTTTAAACCAGCTAAAATCATCCTGATTACTGTCTACCCTTTAATCCAGCTAAAAACATCCTGATTACTGTCTACCCTTTAAACCAGCTAAAACCATCCTGATTACTGTCTACCGTTTTCAATGAAAAATGCAAGACAAAGTGATGCTGATATTATTGGCAACAGCAATGACATCAGTGTATATACAGCATTAGAGATTTCATGAAAACCCAGAATGCCTAAAAAGGACAATAACTCCCCAAAATGCCCACAACTTGTTAAAAGGCATGGCACAGCATTCTGCATAGCCCTTGTGCGAGAACATCATTATATTTGGTGAATTTAAATTTTTGAATTTTCTGCTTCATTTTTTTTTAGGTGGTTCACTTTTACACTTGGAGAACTATTATAATAGGTGATCACTGTTCCAACTGTTATAGCCTATGCCAAATTGATACAGTAAAACCTGTTATGCGAGACCACCCCTTCTGCCAACAGAAAGTGGTCTCTCAAGACATGTGGTCTCTCATAGCAGATTTGTACAAAAAGACCAGTTTCCAAGGTCCAGTTTCAGAACAATTTCAAGAAAAATAATCACAATCACTGGACATATATTCTATTCTTTATTAATAGTTCTTTCTAAAATATTGTATGCAATCATCTAAAAATAAAATCATATAGCAATAAAGATATACTTCTATCATTAAACATGAAATCAAATTTACATTTGAAGATCACATATTTTAGCATATGAAATCATTTCTGAATTACTCCTTTTCCTGTACAACAACCAAATATTGTTTTACCGATGTTTAAACTGCTTTTTTGTGAGTGGTCTGCTCTTTTTTCACTTCTTTCAGTTACAATAATTATTTTCTCCAGCCTTAAAATTGGTCTCTTTTTAGTTGGAGGTTTGTCCATTGTTATTAAGGTTCTAGGTGTTAAAATTATTAGTGCTCACTTGTAATATCGAATGTAAAGACAGTTTTGACTGGGCTGTGGGAAAATATAAAAAATCAGTATATGTGCATTGCATGTCTAACAATTAATGAAATAAAAAGAAACAATTATCTCATCCAAAAACAGAATCATTTACTCAGAGACAAAAGTCAATGGCTTCATTCAAAGATGACATACAGGGATTAACTCAATAAACAATGTGTGTAACCTGGTCGCACCAACTTGAATAGATGACAGCTTTGTGATTGGGATGTAATCACTTAACATCAGGGGGAAAAACAACAAACATCACAAGTCTTGAACACTACCAATTGAATCCTGCAAACGAGTCTCTCTTGCTGGTTTAACAGACAATGACCTTACTCACCCCTGGCAATATGGATTAACTCTAAAGACAAACAATATACGTGACCACTATGTCAACTTTGGCACTACAACGGCAATTCGTGACATGTACATTAGCCTGGTTTATGGACTGTAGCATATATAACTGGTAGCAACAATCCTTTTTTTTAAATATTCCTTTATGTTTGTTTTTTATCAGAACAATAGTTACTAATCAAGAGGTCACTGTAACAATTGATTACATATAGGTGTGTGTTGTGTGTCTGTTCTCGTGATACGGTCGTTCATAGGGATGCCAGGTTCACAATTAAGGTCGGGAAGCAGGCTAAGTGCGGGAATAATTAGTCTGGTTCCCTGCTTTGTATGCTCCCTGCGTAGCTCACCCCTATACGAATAGCGAAGAAAAATGCAGGGAGCATACGAAGCAGTGAATCAGACTAGGAAATAATCTGCATATACTTTAGTCTGGTTTATGAGAGAAACTATAAAACACTATAAGCATAACTAAAAAATTCAGACATCGATATCCAGCCTATTTTTGTTTTTTAAATTTTTTTTTATTTAGAACGGTATGAGTGGCCATTCTTACAGGGATTAAATAAAGGTCGGAGTTTATCCTCATTTTTGCGATGCGGTAGTTCATAGCAGTGTCAAAATGCATAATTTGCCAAGACTTTGCAGTCGTGGTCACGTTCAGCAGGTGATCGCTCATAACAGAGCGTTTATATAATAAAATCGATCTGTACATTACGATTGTGGTCGGAAATGACAGGTGGTCGCTCATAGCGGTTTTAACTGTATGTCCAATGCCAAAGCTAATATGGCTGTATGAAAATTTCACGTATCATTACTTTCTTAGGCATCATATAAATTACGATATAAGCTGGATTTAAAGAAAAATTAACTCTGATCTTCGGACCCTAAGATCATTTGAATTCTACAATATCTTTAAGTATCTTATAAGTCTATGAATCATAAGAACAGGTAAAAAGATAATGAATAAATGTCAAGTTTCCAACAGACTCTTTTATTATGCCAATGTAGACTGTTTTAGTATGGCAATGTGTTTTATAATAATTAAAGGTAACAAGCCACTTTTTCCAGCCATTATGACTTTTGTCCTTCTCAACTGATACTTTCCCAATTCTTGTCAGTAAAATGTTATTTTAAGGAAAACAAATTAATCTCTTATAAGTCTCAGGGGCAATAGGTTTATGTCCCCTGCATGACGCAAAGGCATTAGGGTTATAATCCCTGCATTTCTTCTAAAGTCCTCAGATGTTCTCTTGACTTAACCTTGAGAAAACATTATAAACCACATACAAACTGGCCTGAAAAAGCCTCACAAAACACATGCAAAGTGACTGTAAACATCTTACCACACACATATAAAGTGACGTAAAAAATACTTGCAACACACATACAGTGACCTTAAACAGAAACTTATATAAAGCCATGTCTTGTACCAACAACAAATTCTTAAGGTCCCTATAAAATAATATAAAAAAAAGTAGTCTTCACAAATCAGCTACCTGTCAAAGCAGGTCAGTGTTTATACTAAACAGGACAGTTTGTACAACACTAAGCAGCCAACTGTCTAAGCAGGTCAGTGTTTATACTAAACAGGACAGTTTGTACAACACTAAGCAGCCAACTGTCTAAGCAGGTCAGTGTTTATACTAAACAGGACAGTTTGTACAACACTAAGCAGCCAACTGTCTAAGCAGGTCAGTGTTTATACCATACAGGACAGTTTGCGCTACACTAAGCAGCCAAGTGCCTAAACTGGCCACCGCTTATACTTTACTAAGCAGTCACCTTACTGAAAATACTACTGCTTACAGGCCAATGTTTATACTGAAAATGTGACTGTTTATATTTTACTAAGTAGTCACCTGTCTGAACAAGTCACTGTTTATACATTCTGGAAATTAATGTTTTGACACAGGATAGACAGATGCTGGCAAATGATGCTCAACACAGGATAGACAGCAGCTGGAAAACAGTGCTTGACACAAAAGAGACAGTAGCTAGAAAATAATACTTGACACAAGATAGACAGCAGATGGAAAATAATGCTATACACAGGATAGACAGAAGCTGGAAAACAATTCTTGAAACTGGAAAAGTGATCAACACAGTAAACTTGGATTAGTTGCTGCTGAGTATTCATAGGATAAGGGTCAGGATTGAATTGGATTAGATGCTGAGTAATTCTTGGATTAGGGTTGGGATTAGCCTGGATTAGATCCTATTGGGTAGTTGAAGGATTAGGGTTAGGATTATAGTTTCACACAGCTAAAAAGACATAATGAATGAATGAAGACAGAAAGTCTGTGTGCCCTCGTGTGCACAATGACTTTAAAATAACATGCTACTCCAAACTACCCAGTCAAGAATTGAGTATGCCAGTGGTATAATCTGTTTACAATAATATTTACTGTTTACAAACCTAAATTTATCCTTGTTGAATTATAGCATACCTGTCTTAGCTCTTCATCCAGGTCAGCTTCATTCTCACTCTCCTCATTGATTCCAAGCTTTTCCAGAAACTCCCTGGCAGAAAAAAGTTGTAATGTTAAATTCAGTGTTATTACTGAAGTAGTCCCTTCAGAAACTCCCTGGCAGAAGAAAGTTATAATGTTAAATTTCAGTGTTATTACTGATTGAGAAGTAGTCCTTCCTGAAACTCCCTAGCTGGTGAAAGTTGTAATGTTAAATTTCAGTGTTATTATTGAAGTAGTCAGGACCTTTTAGTCTAGCAGTATATATATTTGACTTTGAGACAGATGAACCAGGTTTGATTTCCAACCACAATAGTTAGAATATCTTCCCTCTTCTTACAATTGCAAGTCTTCTATGCAAGTTTGCTTTCATCCAAGTTCTTCAAATTCTGTTTGGAGGTTTGTGAAATAAAAATGTTGAACTGTTTGTCTTTTTCTAATGATGTTGGCCTTCCTAAAGGCCTTCAAGCTAGACCTGTCACATTTAGTCAAATACTACCACTTAGACACTTCATGTCAGATTAAGTCAAATACTAACACTTGGACATTTCCTGTCAGATCTATTCAAATACTAACACTTAGACACTTCCGGTCAGATTTAATTAAATATGAACACTTAGGCACTTCCTGTCAGATTTATTCTAATACTAACACTTAGGCACTAACTGTCCAATTTATTCAAATACTAAAATTTAGACACTTCCAGTCAGATAAAGTCAAATACTGTTAAGTACTTATTTAGAAGAAGTGTTTGTTTCCATGTTTTCTATTTTTTGTGAAAGCAGCCAAATTTGATGTCACATAGGTATCCCTTATAAAAATGAAACTTTCTTCATGTCAGGATGCTTTCTGACACACGTCTTATTTGGTGGTTTCTGACACATCAGTCTAATTTGGTAGTGTTTCAAAAATTGTTTCAAGGATTTTCTATTTTTAGTAATGGTGGTCATATTTTATGATGCAAAAGCATCACTTTTGTACAACTGACAGCCCTTCATTTCAGGACATTTTCTGTCAAAGTTTGTCAAATTCTGATCACTGGTTTCTAAGAAAAATTTGTTTCAAAGATTTTTCTACTTTTAGTAAATAACAAGCGTATCAGATGGCAAATTGGCATTGTTTGTATAAATGTGAATGCCCTTTATTTCAAACATGGTCCAATGATACTGACGTGTTGGAATGTATAAATGTGAATGCCCTTTATTTCAAACATGGTCCAATGATACTGACATGTTGGAATGTATAAATGTGAATGCCCTTTATTTCAAACATGGTCCAATGATACTGATGTGTTGGAATGTATAAATCTGAATGCCCTTTATTTCAAACATGGTCCAATGATACTGACGTGTTGGAATGTATAAACCTGAATGCCCTTTATTTCAAACATGGTCCAATGATACTGACGTGGTGGAATAACATAGCTTAAAGGTTTTATATCTTTCAGTAACAGTAACCTAAATTGATTGTAGATCAGCATCATTTGTACATACTTGAAAGCTTTCATTCCAAGATGCTCACTATCAAACTAAATCAAATTCTGTCCAGAGGATTTTGAGATGTAAGGATGCTTTCTGTCAAATTTGGTCAATTCTGTTCATTATTTTTTCTCTTTTGTTAGTAATAGTGGCCAAAACTGTTTGGAGATTGGCGTCATTTGTAGAAATATAAATTTATAAGAGGATGCTCTCTGTCAAATCTGGGCAAACTCTGCTGAGTGGCTTTTGACAAGAAGTCATTTTAAAGGATTTCTTTCTTTATCTGGTGGCATTTTTAAAAAGATGAGAATTAAAACCCCTTAATACCAGGATCCTTATGTCAATTTATTCAGACTGCTGTGCAATTTTTTGATAAGTTGCTGCAATACATAGTTCATTTTTAGTAAAGGTTGCCATATCCAATTGCAGATCAGAGTCATTTGTACAGAACTGAAAGATCTCTAAGAACGTGATTTCTGTCAAATCTGGGCACATTCTGTTCAGTTTCATCTTGTGAATTAGTCACATTAAAAGATTTTCTATTTTAATAGCATCAGTAATATTTTATGGCAGGTCAGCATCATTTGTACAAGAGTCCCTTAAAAAGATTTGCTTACTACTTTCCCAAAATAATTTTCTTGAATTCATGATAAGACCATTCCTTCCTTTTAACTGTATGGGGTAGAAACCATCTCTGATGATTCTGAGCAGTAACAATTTAATTTTGAAAATGGCCACAATGTTGGCCATATCTGAAGCAAGATAGCACCATTTTTATTTAGAACTGATAAGACATCATAAGACATTTTTCAGTGAAAATCGCAGGCCAATATGACTTTCAGTTTAAGAGGAGCAGTTAAAAATGAGATTTTTAAGATGCTAATAGAGTGGCCATACTGGAAGTCAGATCAGTACCATTTTAACTTAGGACCAACTAGATGGCATGAGAAGTCTTTAGGTGAAACCTCTATGTTGATATGTCTTTATGTTCAGGAGAGTAGCAATATGGAAACTTTCAAGATCATTACCATTGTGGTTATATCAGACATCAGATTAGCACCATTTTTAGCTATAACCAACCAGACATCATAAAAAGTCATTCAGTTAAAACCCTATACTGATATTAACATTTATCTTGGAGATGTAGCAATAACATTTTCAAGAAGGCTGCCATTGTACACATACTGCATGTCAGTGTGGCACCATTTTAATTTGGGGCCAACTAGACACAATATGAAGTCTTTAAGTGACAACTTCATCTTGATATTACCATCCATTCAGAACTAGCTATATGATTTTAAAGATGGCCACTATGAATGTGTGTGTACAGTTTCAATGAAATCCTCCAAGTAGTATACAAGAAGGAATAAGAAACTTGTGCTAATGGATGAACTGTGGATGACAGATGACAGATGCTGAATGGTGGATGATGAACACCAGACCAAACCAAAAGGATGCTTTCTCTCCGACCTGGTTGAATTCTGCTGAGCAGTTTTTAAGAAGTTTCTATTTTAAAAATGGTAGCCATATTTGGTTGCATTGTTACATGTTAATCTAGTTTATATGCATAAGACTGAAAAACCTCTATGTAAGGATGCATTCTGTCCAAATTCTGTTGCATGTTTTTATTTTAGAAGTTCTTTAACTGTTTTTTTCTTAAATTTTATTTCAGTAATGGTATCCATATTTGAATGCAGTTTGGTATATACCATGAAAATTTTAAAGTCCTTCACGATACAATGGTCTCTGCAAAGCTTGGTTGAACATGGTCCAGTGGCTTTTTAAAAGAAGTTGAGAATAGCAAATACTAATGAACATACATTGGAATGCAGATGTAGGGGAATACCAAAGGATATGTACTGAATGGCAGATGCAGGGGAGTACAAAAGAACATACACTGGATGGCAGAGGTAGGGGAATTCCAAAGGACACACACTGAATGCCAGCATGGCAAGACAAAAGTGTGAATTTGTGTTTTGCCGTATTATGCCAGCATGGCAAGACAAAAGTGTGACCTTTGTGTCTTGCCATATTATATCAGCATGACATAATTTGACATCAAGTGATGGTAATTATGACAACAAACCTGTAGTCTTTACATTCATCATCTGACATTTTCAGCTGGTGGTCTAATTGGTCCAGTAATCCATCTGTACACTCCTATAATGAGAGTTTCATTGATATAAGTTTCTAAAATATTCACAACATTCTTTCAAATATACAAGTGAAGTACTGAAATAAAGTGAAATAAACAAAATGCCATTTTGCATAAACATATGTTAGGGGAAAGAATTTACAGTGAAAACCAAAATAAAATAATGCACAAGATATAACAAAGCTGTGAAATAATACAAGGACTTACTGAATGTGTGTGTTTGTAAAAGTTCATGTGTACAAATAAGTACAAAGATAATCTACTGTAATATAAACAATATTCAACTGATTGATATTAATGTGTTTGTGTGATTTACACTGTATACATATTGTTACAATTACCTGCTTTGTTTTAGCATATGTTATGTATATTTTATTTACACAGTGTGGTTAATTTGTCCATGGATGTAAGTTGTAAAGAGAATGTTTACAGAGCTAACTTTTCTCCATGACTGTATATTGTACACAACATATTTACACTGCAAGCATTCAAAGTCAGTCTTGTTTACAGTGAGACTAGGTTTTCCTGATGGAAGTCTTCACATTCTATTAAGTTATAGGTGAAGTGAAATCTGCCCCCCCCCCCCAATTCTGTTAGTTTTATTTGTCCCATTAGCACATTTGGTCACTGATTACATATCTGCATAAAATGAGACATTACAGATTTGTTCCTTTGTATGAATTAAGCAGAGACACTGCCAGGATTTTATGTAAAGGAAGGAGAGGCTGCCAGGATTTTATGTAAAGGAAGGAGCTCCCACCTTATCACTAAAATATGAGGGAGTAGAAAAACCAGGAGGGGAAGGATGAAAATTAATTTGCACTGAATGAGTTGATTTTTAGAAAGAGTGTATCTGACCTCACAGAGTGGATGGTCCACCTCAGACTTCCCTGTCATGATGTCAAACAACATGGCTGTCACCTGTATAAATTAAAAGTACTGTATTTCTACTATATACATATATGAGATACAATGTATGTATTGTATTTCTACTACAGACATGTCAATATGAGATACATTCTAAGTACTGTATTTCTACTATATACATATCAATAAGGGACACATTGTATGTACTGCATTTCTACAATATACATGTATCTATACATATACACAAAATACACACAAATAAAATGGCTTTTTTGGACAGTCCTTTATGAATCAAAAGCACATAAGGAATAATATATGTGGGAGTACTATTTTGCATTAAAATCAGTTTAATTACCTTTAGAAAAGCTTTATTTCAGACCATACTTTTGCTCCCATTCCTGTACTTTACCTGCCTACTGAAAAGCATTGTCTCTGAATGTCTAATTAATGAGAAGAGAAGAAAAGAGAATAGAATAGACAACATAAGATTCATTTAATGTCAGCATGATTTAAAACCATTCAACACAAGCTCCAATGAGCTTTTTACCAACATTACATAAAACAAATGAGGCATTACAACAAGCATGATTAGTGAGACATTAAAAAAAAACAACCCACAAATACAAATTGGACAAAAAACAAAGTGTGACTTCAGACATGAGCAAGCAAAGCATTTTAAAAGTCAGTTAGCAAAAGTGAATTTAGTATCTAGATTCATTTTTTAAAAAAACCACACCACAATTAAGGATTTAGAAAAGAAAATGATTGGTTAAAATTGGTCAAAATTCAAACTTAAAATAAATGCAAAAACCAAATTAGTACTGAAAAGGTATTCCACTTTCCAACTTGCTCATTACTTACAGGAACTAACTGCAGGTAACATGATTAGTACAATTCTGTGTGATTTTCTTACTGAACTGTTTTCATTCTATCATACGAGTAATCCTTTACGATTTTACCATCTGGAAAACGCGTACAAAATAAATCGACAGCAACACTAGTAACTGAAAGAGGAAGGTTCATTTCTAAAAGAAATTTTATAAACTAAATTTCATCGAATTACATCAAGGTTCTCTCTGGTATTTATATATATCCAAGTTCAGGCTGAGTTGTGTATGATGAAGCAGCAAGCTGATGTTTATTAGCTTTTTCGTGCTCTTGTATTTCATGTGCGCCTCCATGCCCAATAGCGAAATCACATTACACAATTTCCAAAACGTAAAGTCTTCTCCTTTACTAGATGATTTCACAAATCTAAACAAGACGGCACAATTGTCCTTTCAGTTCTGTTTTCTTGTCTTTTCTGGTGAAAATTCTGAATATTCTGCTTTCCTATTCAACATGATTAGAAGTTGAATATTGCGAAGATGAGACACAGTGGTAGCGATAACTCTGCAAAATCCAATATGGCGGATAAAAACGGGCATTGTAGCCTTGATTTCGAATGAACCAATCATATTGTAGAACTGTATTCCTATATACATGCGATACATTTCTATCAGAATGGAACCGAGTGCCCGTTCTAAAATGAAAATTGCAAAAATTTTTTATTATTTTTTTTAAATTAAAAAACGTATTTTTTGCAAAAAAAACGTACTCTTGTATTCAGGTCCAAAATACGGGACAAATACGGAAAAAACGGGACAGTTGGCAGCTATGTATATATATATATATATATATATATATATATACACACACACACACACATATATATATACAGTGTTGCATGATTGGTCACTGAGCCTTTTCCCAATTCTTGTTCAGTTTAAATGTCTTACCTTTGCTTTGTGTCCAAGGTTACCAAAACTACCAGGATCAGACTCCCCCAGGAGAGTGAAACCACTGACCTCCAAGTCATACTCTGCCTCTCTAAAAAACATGGTAAAAATGACATATTGTGTCAAATACTTAAAAACCACGATATTATGGTTTCATACAATTTTTACAAATCTCAAAAAAAATCAGCATATCTAAAGAATAAATATTTTTAAATCAAGGTTAGACTAGATATACACTACCTTACATCAGTTTTTAATATGAATCATATCAAGTAGTTTTGTTATTGGCTAATTTACTAGATTTTTCTTACTTGTAAAAAGTATGTTTTAAAGTAAATCAGATTTAAATTGTTACATTTATTTTATTTTTAAGTTTCATTTAAAGTTTTGTATCAATGTGCTCAAATGTTTCCTGCAAATGACAGCTAGTTTTGGCGGAAATAGTGATCTAATATGACAGCAAGGTTTGGTGGATGACAAACTAAAAAACATCTGTTAATAATTTATACTACTTAATTAAAAAGATAGTTACATTTTCATTTACTGCTAATTTTACAAGTACTAACAGTTGAAATTAAGTGTTTTAGATGCAGACCTGCCAACCCTAAAGAGATATTCTCAGTAAGTCAGTAGAAATTTTTCAGTAAGTTGGACCAATTTTCAGTAAGGTGTAAAAACTATTAAGTACTGGTGACAAGTAAAATTTTAATAACCATTACAGTTTATATCCATGTTGTAACTTACAATATATAACTACTGATGTGACTGGTACATGGTACTTTTGCACTTTCTAAGAAACTTCTGGTCAAACTCCATTTTTTTAAAGCATTCTCCCCCCTTCACTTTCATGACTAGTATTGCTTCCAAGGTATCAACTGACATAGATGATCTGGATTTTGAGTGGTTTTTTGCAACAAATGAGAACACCCTCTCACAACCTGCATTTGAATGAGGAACAATAAGTACATTCTTCATGATGCTGGACAACAACTTGTATCTGAACTTGCCATTAGCATCCTTGAGTTTACTAACGAGATCCCATTGCTTGTCAACTCATTCAGTGTTTAAGATCTCAGGATTCAATTCATCTACTTGGTAATTCAAAAACTCTGCTTCCAAGTTGTCTCGCCAGTTGGTTTCTTTGGGTTCCATACACATAAATCTTGATGGGAAATACATCACACTGCTGAAATCACTCATCATCCTGTTTGACACATCAGCAACTGCACTGTGTTTCAGAAGTTCGTTATTCAAGGGAAACCTCTTAACAATGTAATCACAAACAGTTGTGTAATTGTCCCTTACATCTTTATAGAATTGACAAAGGCTACTTTCATACAGCTTCCTTTCAGCCAAGTATTTTCTTGTTTCTGAACCTACTGTAAGTGTATCATCTGACTTTTGTTTCTTACAGTCATGATAATCGATATCAGTAAGATCTATGGCTTGTGAAATTTCTGTAGCCTTTACAAATCTGATCAGCAACTGCTTTAATATTTCAAGTATATTTTCTCTAAGTTTGTGGATCATAGGCTCCTCCTGTTGCATGATTAAGTTGTACTTGTTAAATAATGGAATTATGTGGTCTAGAAATAAGCAATAAATCTTCGCCCTCCGGGACTGCAAAGCCTTACACACACTCATAGCCTTTTCCTCTCTGTAACTGATTTTTTTACTGTCTTTCCAGTCATTTCTAACCAATGGTGTCTGACATCTAGACAGAGCCTTTTTATCTAATTTCTGTGATATAGCTTTCTCTAAGGAACCTATCTTGCATTTTATTTTCTCAGTCTTTCCTGCTGAGGCAGACTTGAGGGTAGTACTAGCCTGACTTCTAGATTTATCACAGCTCAAAGCTTTACTGCATGTACCTGCACTGTCGTTATTTCCTTCTTTATTACTAGATACATGTGGAACTTTTTCCTTGGAACTAGACACCTTCTCTGACATCCTGCTTTTGGCTTTAGCTCTTTTGCCATTAACCTCTTGTTTCTTGGTTTCTTTACCAAAATATATTTGTAAGGGTTCCCACTGTTCCAACAGTCTCTTTATACCTTCACCAAGAGACAACCATCTTGTTACACAATGCTTCAATATTTTTCTCTGCTCTTTCCCACAAAGAGTCTGAAGATCTTTCAGTTCCATTTGTCGATTCACACTTTTATCCAAATAATATGATATGTCCACTAATAAGTCATCAAAATTAATAGGCAGCATATCAGCCCCCTTTTTAGCTGCTAAATGTATCAAATGGCATGAACATCCACTCAGATACACTGATGGATTCACCATAGTTATACGTCCAAATACACCTTTATTGCAACCTGTCATCACTCAAGTATTATCTGATTCAAAGGCAACACAGTTATTCCAACTTAAGTTTCTCTTTATCAAATCCTCATCCAATAATGTGAAAATATTTTCCCCAGTACAGGCTCCATCACATGTTGAAACTGACAAAAGTGCTTCAGTTACAACCCGATCTGTGTTATCAAAATATCTAACAACTGGGTACAGCTTCTCAGAATCATTGCTACCGTCAGTTGCTATACTGAAAGGTTGGGATGAAACATTGTTAACAATGCCTTCCTGTTTTGACTTGCACTGTTGTAATACAATAGCAGTAGTTTTTGTTCTACCACACTGATAACTATTTGCTACTGATGACTTGGGAAACATGCACTTGAATAGTTTAGAAACATGGTCAGATGCAGCAATTGCAACATTATGCTCAACCAAAAAGTTTGTAAAATATACTTTGGCCTTAATGACCTTCAATTCAGTTTCTGGCACTGCAGATCCAAATCCCATGGAGGTCAGCAACTTACAACTTGATTTCATTGCAACGTATTCTGTATGTTTTTTGGAATTCACGTGGTGGCGACAGTCATCTCTCCCACCATGGGAAATGTTCAAGTCAACACGACATAACGTGCAATAAATGTAATGACCACCTTTTTCCCTTTTTCTAAGCATGACCAAGTATCTGAGTAATCTCTTTTATACTTTTGCAACCATTGTTTCAGCTCTTTAGGCGGCTGGCTGTCCTCTCCACCTTTGATGCATTTTCATTTGGAAGACATTTTGAGACGACTGGATGAAATAACGAAAAACGAAATCTAGACCAGATGCACGCTTCTCATGAACAAAATAGGCAGGTTTAAAGCATCTGAGGTACCAATGTATAGTCAGTCTGGTTCCCTAGGTGGCGCTCTACAGTTTCGCATTTTGCATAGGTTAGAATTTTAAAGAAAAAGAATTCCCCTGGGTTTCCTCACTAGTTATAATGGCTATTTAAAAAAGACCTTGTATATCTTTGGTATTGTTCAAAGAACCTTTAATTCCCTTTATTTTGGTGTATGATTGATGGGTGTAAGATGGGTTATAGAGTATACAGCTTGGCCTTACTCCAGATGTGCACCTTTCAAAAAAGTGCTAGCTCCACTTGGTCATTTTCACTTCCTGAACTTCAGAGGTAAATTGTAAAAAAAAAGAGCCGATAATTTTTTTTACATTTTATATATTTGGTAATTCATTCATTGCAATTTCAGAAGCTGGCATTGTCTAGTCTGGCAAAATTCATTTTCCATATTTTAATAGCTGCTAAGGATAGTGTACTTTAGACAAATTCAGGCCGATTTTTGGAGCACAAGGGAGCAGTCATTTTAGTTAGCAGTGTGCTAAGATCATTTAAAATTTCCAAAAGTACAATATCCAAAAAAATGTCAGTCACATTACATCAAAGTAGCATAAAGGTATGCCAACATTCTCTCCACTGTGCATGTTTTAAATGCAAACAACTTCACCTTACATATGTCACTCTCTCAAAAGTACATAATAACTGGTGAGCGCCACCCTACCAAAATCCACTCAGTCTAAGATGAAACTCCGAATCTGAACACGGAGTCTAATACAAAAATCTGGATCTGGAACGAACCAGTACAAAAAATATCCGGAACAGAAAAAAAACAATCATATTTCCGTACTTTTTGCTATCATTCCGTAAGTCCGTAATTTTAGTGTTTTTTTCGTAAGACTTACTGCAAAATCATAAGAGTTGGCAGGTCTGTAGATGGTCTGTGCTTAGATGAGGGCTCTTGATGGTCATTCTTAAGAGCTTAAATGTCCAGCTCTTAATGGTCAGCCCTAACAGCTCACACAAAATGCTCTGAATGGTCAGTCCTAACAGCTTAACTGAAGTGTTCATGACAGTCAATCCTAACAGTTTATTATGAAGTACTTTTGATAGTCAGCCCTAATGGCTTAAATGAAGTGCTTTTAATGGTTTGCACCTACTAACCTAAACTTGAAAAAACAATGTTCTGATGCTGTTTAAAAAAGTAACTCCACTTCAATATAAAAAAGTAACTCCACTTTAATATAAAAAGTTAACTCCACTTTTGTACAAAACACTTTAATATAAAATCATAATTCCACTTTAATATCAAAACACTTTCATATAAAAAGGTAACTCGATTTTCTCATTGGCATCCTTTACCTCAAAGAATAAGTATCAGCAATACCAACATTACATTCACAAAGTCAGGATGAAACCTAGGTATGCTCTCATTACACCATCAAATGAGATGCATCAGCTCCATTTGCAATTTTCTTTTGGTTAATGCCACTCAGTGACTTGTGTGTTCCTAAGTACTTTCAAGACTGGACTATTGTAATTCATTCCTATCTGGTTAATGCCATTTAAAGACTTGTGTGTTCCTTAGTATTTTCAAGACTGGACTATTGTAATTCACTCCTATTTGGTTAATGGCACTTAAAGACTTGTGTTCTTTGGTATGTTCAAGACTGGACTATTGTAATTCACTCCTATTTGGTTAATGCCACTTAAAGACTTGTGTGTTCCTTAGTATTTTCAAAACTAGACTATTGTAATTCATTCCTATTTGGTTCATGCCATTTAAAGACTTGTGCGTTCCTTAGTACTTTCAAGACTGGACTATTGTAATTCATTCCTATTCGGTTCATGCCAGTATCTACTACAAAAACTTCAAAACACATCTGCCTGGATCATCTTTAGAGTACAAAACCTGAGCACACCTGCTTGGATTCTTGCACTCCAATTTATTCAGTTAATGCATTTCATATACACTTTTTGCTTTTATAATTAATGAAATTAAACACGCTTTACTATTTTTAATTTTGTTTCTATTCTTGTACTTACAATAGTTTATTCATCCTAAGAGCCTCAGGAAAGAATAGTATATTATACTGAGTTACCTTATCAATAAAGTATATATTTATTTATCAATTATTTGTCAAAGTAACTTCTATTTTCCATCATCATTATTTTGAATTGAGCCTTATCTAACCTTGCCAACCCATCTCTCCTTGATATATTCTCATCTTCCTCATAGTGTTCCACCTGTCAATAGAAAAAGGATATGTGTAACATAATATGATTACCAAGTGGACAGAGTTATCCTGAATTTTTCCCTGTATTGAATATACAAATTGAAATTGATATACTGTGTCATACATTATCCTACCAAGTGGACAGAGCTTTTGCATGGATATGATAAATCTATCATAAATCTATGTAGCAGCATATTTACCATATTTACAACTAAATGAAAAGTTTTTAGCTGTTTTTAAAATTCTATGAATTCATTGTTTTTGTGATGCATACTATTAGAAACAACAAGAGCAATAATTACATTTGGAATTTAAAAAGAGAGGGACAGGGTGGAGAACTAGATATAGAAATAGAATGGGGTATATACTGAATGCATATCTTGCATTGTTTCACCCAATGAACAGTGTGAGTGTGTGATTTAGAATTTCAATGTAACTTTAACAATTTTTCAGTCATATTGCTATGATGTCTGCAGTGTAACAGTTTACAGTGATGACCGGCACTGGGGCATCATGCCACAAACATGTAGCATTATGTCCCACCCAGTCACATTATCCTGACACCAGGCCGACCAGTCCTAACACTAACCTCTTAATGCTGAGCGCCAAGCTAGGCAGCTGTTAGCAACATTTTTTAAAGTCTTTGGTATGACTCGGCCGGGGTCCGAACCCGCAACCTCCTGCATCCGAGGCGGACACTCTAACCACTAGGCCACCAGAGCGGTATCCCAATGTACCTTGTTATCCTGAGTTTTTCCATTGGTTAGATAAATTTATGTTACCCTGGGTTTAGATAAATCTATGTTACCCTGGGTTAGATAAATCTCTGTTACTGGATTAGATAAATCTATTTTACCCTGGGTTAGATAAATCTATATTACTCTAGGCTAAGTTTATACAATACCATTTTGACATCATTTAACACTGAGTCAATTTAGTCATACTTGTTCCACACACCGATGATTTAAATGATGGCATGCATGTGGAATTTAGTTACTTTTGTGTAAACAGTCTTTGGAATTTAGAAATACTTAAATATCTGGACCAGAAATTTTGACATCCATAACCACAAGAAAAAAGTGAATTAAAGCAGCTATTATGTGAGTATGAGCACTTGTTTCCAGATGTTCCAACACGAACAAATAAAATTACTATGATCTTAAAACTGTAGATTCTACACCTGTGAAACTGCATCCTTACATGATGAATCTCAAACAGGAATTTTTTAAAAAAGATATTCAATATATGCTGGAGAATGATTTCATAGAACTGAGTAAAAGCAACTGGAGTTCTCCATGTATTCTAGCAACATAACCAGATAATAGTTTCTGCACATCACAGACTATAGAAAAGCAAACAGTGTCGCCAAGAGATTCATTTCCAATGCCAAGAATTAATGACTGCATTGACAAAACTGGAAATATGTTGCCAATTTTTACCTTTTGAAAGGATTCTAGCAAATTCCACTCATGGAAATAGCTAAGGAAGTTTCAGCATTCATTCCTCCAGATGGACTTGATCAACATAAACTTTGATAAAGTGATAACATTTGATATGCAAGGTTCACCTTCAACTTTCCAACATGATTATACCTGGCCTAGTAATTTTGACTAGTAAATTGATGATGTCAACATCTACAATGACACCTGGAAAGATCACTTGGTCAACAATTGGGGAATTCTTTGATCACATATGTGGTTCAAATTTGACAATTAATTGAGAAAAATATGAGGTCTGCCATGCTTGTTACTTTGTATTGCATATTTTGGATTTTATCACGGGACAAGGTCAAGTAAAAACCTTTAGAAGTTAAGGTCAAGGCTATCTCTGAATTCCCTGTGCATATCAGTAAGCAGCAACTGATGTGATTTTTGGATATGGCTTTATATTTTGGAAATTTTTCCACAATTGCTGAACCCCTTACCAATTTGTTGAGTAAGAAAACCAAGTTTCCTTGATCTGAAGAAGACAAAAATGGTGTCGATCATCTGGTGTAATATTTTTCTAAAAAAAAATTAAAAAAGCTCCAGAGAAATTACTCCATAACTGAGAAGAATGGTTGACTTTGATACTGGCTTTGCATCATTTTGAAGTGTATATTAGTTCAGGTCCTATTGTATTCAGTGATCACACACACCTCAACTTCATTAACAAAATTAAAAGCAAAAATCAGAGAATGTTCAGTTAGAGTTTGATGTTAGAGGAACACAACATTGATACTAGGCACATCAAAAGAAAAGATAATCTGATTGCACACTTTCTTGGTATATAGAAGTATACTGCTTTGTTCTGGTGTATATGTTGTATCATTCATAAGGAATATTCCTATGTAATTGTATATATGTTTAATTAGTATGCAAAAAATGCTTTATTTTATAAATCTTGCTTTTTCTTAATGAGGTGTGGTGTTATTTATGTCTTTGTTTCATTTTTGATTCATGATTGTAAATTGTAAAGGGTAATTTTTGTAAACACATTATACAGCCTCAGGATAGTGGGTTACACTTTTAATTTGGGTAAACATATTTATGTGCCCTTTAGATCTTGGAAGGGTATAGAAGTCATCTGGTTGATGAATCTGATGGGATCTGAGTTCAGGAAATTCCAATTTCTAATTAGATGGCTGCTAAAATAACTGACCTTGTTGACAAACTGGAATGTTCTGGAAATGAACTTATGACCCTCATCCTAGTTCTGACATGGTCTTAGTTTTTCTTATATAAGGTAGTGAATAACATAATTACTTATTCCTATCTCAAACATCTGTAGTTGAATAGTCATTTAGTTCTGTTCAATTATTACTTGAGAGGATTTATTTATTTCAATTATTCATTGGAATTAATAAGTACCAATACATTTTAGGACTAAAAACACTATTTTGGAATTTCTTTGAATTCATTTAAAGACATTTCTGATTATACCATTGTAATACATCAAGACTGTTGCATTCAGTACATTCAAAATTAGAGTTTATTCTAAACACCATTGGAACTCATTTGGAATACTGCAGTCAACACCAACTCGTAATAATAATAATAATAACTTAGTTACAAAGGGTGACACAATTTGTTGCATGGAACTAATCCTCCATGTTGCACTCTACTATATGTACATTTACACAAACAAAACTTCATATTTTTGCATAGCAATTCTAACTTCATGATCTTTCCTATCATTTAATTTTTCTCACACCATGAATCGATAAAAACAATTATTGATAATCCTTTGTCTTCCTATAATTTGGCAAAAATTTATCATTAAGTTTCATACATTAACAAAAGCTTTTACAAATGAGAAAAAAATATCATAATTCAGTAAAATGTTTACCTTTTCAGGAAATGTCAATGTTTCTTCATCATCACTGTGTGTGACCAAAGGAGCTGTAAAGTAGGAAGATACTGTCTGAGACAACAGTCAAAAATCATCAATGGTTTAACAAAATCTGATCATGTACTCTACTTAAATGACACCTGTGAGACAAATATACATAATTGACACCTGTAACACAAATGAAATTAAATACCTGTAATACAAATGTACTTAAATGATACCTGTAACACAAATGCACTTAAATGATACAGTAAAACCTGTTATGAGAGACCACCCCTTCTGCCAACAAAAAGCAGTCTCTCATAGCAGGTTTGTTCAAAAAGACCAGTTTCCAAGCAATTTAAAGAAAAATAACCACAATCACTGTACATATATTCCATTCATTATTAATAGTTCTTTGCTAAAATATTGTATGCATTCATCTAAAAACAAAATCATATAGCAATAAAGATATACTTCTATCATTAAACATGAAATCACATTTACATTTGAAGATAACATATTTTAGCACATGAAATCGTTTCTGATTTACTCATTTTCCTTTATAACAACCTAAATTTGTGTTACCAATGTTTAAACCACTTTTTTGCAAGTGGTCTGCAGATTTCCACTTTTTTAAGTTACAATAATTATTTTCTCCAGCTTAAAAATTTGTATCTTTTTAATTGGAGGTTCGTCCATTGTTATTAAGGTTCTAGGTGTTAACATTATTAGTGCTTGGTTGCAATATCGAACGTAAAGACTGTTTTGACTGGGCTTTGGGAAAATATGAAAATTCTATACATATGCATATCTAGGGATTAATGAAATAAAAAGAAACAATTATCTCATCCAGAAACAGAATCACTTACTAAGAGACAAAAGTCAATGGCTTCATTCAGCGATGACATACAGGGATTAACTCTATAAACAAAGTGTATAACCCGGTCACACCAACTTGAATAGACAACAGGTTTGTGATTGGGATGTAATCACTTAACATCGGAGGAAAAAACAACAAACATCACAAGTCCTGAACACTATCATCAAATCCAGCAAGTGATTCTCTCTTGCTTGTTTAATACACAATGACCTTATTCACACCTATGCAGTATGGATTAACTCTAAAGACAAAGAATATATGCAACCACAATGTAAATTTTGGCACTACAATGGCAATTCATGACATGTACATTAGCCTGATTTAAGGACTGTAGCATCAATCACCGGTAGCAAAAAAATCCATTTTTTAAATTTTTTTTCATTGTTACCATTCCTTTTATGTTTGTTTTTTATCAGAACAATCATTACTAATCAAGTGGTCATTGCAACAATACATATGGAAAAGTGGTGCCTGTCTATGTTCTCGCGATATGGTCGTTCATAGCGATCCTGGGTCCTATTTCTACTTATGATCTATGATAAGGCCAGGAAGCAGGCTAAGCGCGGGAATAATTAGTCTGGTTCCCTGCATTGTATGCTAACTGCGTTGCTCTCCCCTATACTAATAGCAGAGAACAATGCAGGGAGCATACAAAGTAGGGAATCAGACTAGGGAATAATCTACATGTACTTTAGTCTGGTTTACAAATGAAACTATAAAATATGATAAGCATACCTACAAAATTTCTGATATTGGTAGCCAGCCTTTTATTAAAAGAACGGTATGAGCAGTCGTTGTTACAGGGATTAAATAAATGTCGGTGGAGTTTATCCTCGTTTTGTGATGCTGTCATTCATAGCAGTGTCGAAATGCATATTTTGCCAAGTCATCGCAGTGGCTGGTCATGTTCAGCAGGTGGTTGCTCACGACTGAGCGTTTACATAATAAAATCGATCTGTACATTACGATTGTGGTCACTCATAGCAGAGGTCGCTCATAACAGTTTTTACTGTACCTGTAACACAAATGTACTTAAATGATACCTTAATACAAATGCACTTAAATGATGCCTGTTAGGCAAATGTACCTAAATGATACATGCAAGACAAATGTACTTAAATGATACAAGCAACACAAACATACTTAAATATTATCTGTCAGACAAATATACTTAAATGTTATCTTATGATAAATCTACTTAAAGGATACCTGTTTGTACATTTCCTGATAAGTTTTAACAACCATTAGTACTAAAACAATCATTACTGGGACAGATCTATCAGTCTACCACTGACCCTACTTATTGGGACAGATCTCTCAGTCATCTGCTCCAGTGGCCTAAGTTGTTAGAGCATCTGCTTCAAATGCAGGAGATCGCAGGTTCGAACCCCGGCCAAGTCATACCAAAGACTTATAAAAATGGTACTATCAGCTGCCTCGCTTGGTGTTCAGCATTAAGAGGTTACTGTTAGGACTGCTCGGCCTGGTGTCAGGATAATATGACCAGATGGAACATGATACATGTCTGCGGCATGATGAACCAATGCTAGACATCAACATAGACTGCCAAACTGCAGACATCGTAGTGATATGACTGAAAAATTGTTAAAGCTACATTAAAAATCCAAATCACACACGCTCTCAGTCTACCACTAACCCTGCTTACTGAGACAGATCTATCAGCCTACCACTGACCCTGCTTACTGGGACAGAGATCAATCTACCACTGACCCTGCTTATTGGGACAGATCAATCTACCACTAACCCTGCTTATTGGGACAGATCAATCTACTACTGACTCTGCTTATTGGGACAGATCCATTGGTCTACTACTGATTCAAGGACAGAATCCAGATTCTCAAGAAGTAATACAGAATCAAGATACATGTATAAGCTAAAATGTCTGTAAAATATGTGAAGTAAAAAGAAGACAAAATAACTGTACTTGAAAGCTAGCTGAATTTGCCACTAATTCAGTGGAACATATACAAAATTTAAAAAGTACTGCAGTCTAAACTGACATGGTGTGTAACTAACACTGGCACCACAGAAAAAAAAAAATCAAACAACAAACAAAAACAAAAAATGTCATGAGTATAAAAGAAAAAAAGGGGGTGGCAAAAATTAGATTAGTCACATTATGCAGTTGTGAAAATGAAACATCATACTGTTAGACAATCTCATGATCTATTGTTGTTGTTGTTCACTTGTTGTTATAGAGTTTAACGCCATTTTTCAGCACAAGATAGGCTATACATGGCGGCCAGTATTAATGGTGGAGGAAGAACCCTAGAGAACCCGGAAAGAACCACCGACCCACGAGAAGCTACCGGCAAGCTTTCTCACATAACCACATTGGCCAAGCCTGAGACTCGAACCCACGCAGACAGAGGTGAGATGACAGTGATCCGTAACGGTGAGCACTTTAGACCACTCAGCCACTCGGGGCCCCCTCATGATCTATACTGATTCATATAAATCGTGTATCTTGCTTTGCATCCCCACCTTGTTCTGTCCAAAAGGAGAAGTCTCTTCTCCCTAAATTTCAAGCTTAGCTTTAAACAGTTAACATTTTGCAAAAAATATCACCAGATGGTATATTTTGTAGCCATTAAGAAAAAAAAATTGCATTTTGCGTCATTAGTGAAGAACTGAGATCCCTTAATAAACCTTTTTACACATTATTTTTCACACTTTTAAGAAGAAAAACCATTTCTTTGTGTAGAGAAAAATACATGCATACGTAATTTCAGTAGCTACAACATGATCATTTTATATTAGAATTTATATACGGTCTCTTCCTCAAAATGATAGTAAACTTTTTACTTGTTATTTTCTGAACTTTTAAGATGAAAAATATTTCTTTTTGCATAGAAGAAAATCACATGCATGTGAAATTTCAGGAGCCATGTTATATCTGAATTTATGTTATATTAGTGTGCTTAGTGTACATACACAGGAATATTCAATGCAACAATGAATGCATTATAAAGTTTCACAATTATATTAATTTCAACAATTTTCAGCATATATGGACATGATGTAGCAGAGATCTCACTAGATTTTAAAACTAGGAGTCCATAAATACCATTTTGGTAAAAATAGTAGTCCCACCAGCAAAAGTTGCAGTTTCCTCCCAGAAATGTTGAACTTTGCAGATTAGAAGAACTGTTGGTTGCCATTGAGTTTAATTTCCCCATTATTTATAACACTGACATGTACAACTATGTCAGCCTATTCTGTGCATCTGGTAATTCTGCACAATGATACATCATTTCTGTAAACATTGGATCATGTATTGTTTTGGTTGAAAATGCAATTTGATTAAGAAAGAACGATCATCCTTTAATTAAGGAAAGTGATATTCATAAAGTGTACAAAAATAACACATACTTCTATTCTAAATGAGTATTGTTACGTATTGACTCGTTCAAAGTAACAAAAGAAAAGAGTGAAGACAACAAGCTCTGTAAGTTTTAACAAAAATAATTTATTTCCCTAGAAAACACGGTGAAAAGGTGAAAATATGAAATAGAACTTACGGTTTGTGAAGAAAATCCAAACATTTACCCTAGTACTGAAAAAAATACAAGTTCTATCACTAAATAATTTTAACTGATTCCAGATTCGAATCTTGACAACGTTCCAAGATGGAGGATGATGACGTCAGATGAAGTCTTTACACAAATGTCCAGAATTTCAAGTTGAACTACAATTTGTACTGTACTGTTCCAATTTAGAATGAATTTCACTGAATGTCTTTGTCCTAAACCACTTGTGTAGTTCTTCAGGGAAAAATAAATTATTATTTAAAAGTAGATGAACTCCTATAGCTTTCATCTATAACAATATACATCTTGAGCTCTACAGATGTAAAGAAAAATAAACAAACACTTTCCAGCACAAGAAAAATAATACCTTCTTCTCAAGGTATAAGAACGACTCTGACTATTTCACTGGCAACTAAGTGTTTAACAACCAAACCAAAACATCATTTCCTGCACATGCACAAAGAACGCATGGTTATTTCACAATAAACAATCGCAGTACACAATGTAAACACGTATAATTAGAAACGACCTCAGCCACAACCAATCATTAATGCTGGCTGTTTATCCAGTTGGCAATCTATAAAAAAAAAACTTACGAAAGCCGAGAGTCATATTTACATTCTAAATAAACACGTTTCTTTCAAAATATCAGACCCTGTGAACATAATCATCTTCATAATAATATACAATAATACAAAAATGAAATAAAAAGAATTCAAATTTTAACACACAAATAATTAAACTACATGGTCGTAACAGTATGAAAATGTGATTTCTAAATGTCAACATGAAGACCCACTCCATGACGTTCTTGAACTTGTAACCCAGAAAAACCTATTTAATATTTATCTTTTAGAATCATACAAATAAATACATTATTTAAATGATAGAACTGTTTACCTTACAACAATGCGGTATATTAATCCAAGTTTCTAATTTTGCAAGAAGTTGTCCCACACCTACTTTATCGTCTGCTATCCAATTTATCAACTTGCATCTCTGATGGATTTTCAAAAAAATCCCAGGCGTATAGTCTGTTTCTAAATTCTTTAATAATTTTTCTCCCATAAATGAGACATTGTAAACACATTATATTGTATTCATTGTTGTTTCTCTTCAACATAATAGCTTATTTTTTTAATAAAATAATGAATTTTGTTTACAAGATCTGTTTAGTCTGCTTAATAACACTTACCATTTAGTGGCATTGTTATGTTGAATTCTGTAAAACCAGCTTTAAACATGACCTAGATCATTCGCTGAAATTCTGACAGAAAGAATCCAAAGTAATGTATTTCATTTCTTTAGCCTGATGCATAAACATTACATCTTTTCAAAGCCATGCACAGAATAGGCCGCCATATAGTGAGTTATGAAAACAAAGGGGTGGTATCCCATTTGTCTAAAATTAGTATTACATGTATTTTGAACAGAATATTTTGGTGACAATTGCTGCTTTTCAATTAGCTAGCATTGCAGAATTTTATTTTCATCAATCAGTCGAATTTGCTATGTTTTTTGCGCCAATATTGGTGACCTTAGATGTGCAGAATAGCCTGACAGCGGTGTATCTCTTGTTTGTCCGTCAATCCAAGGAATGGTCTTAATCCAAACACTAAGTCAGGCATTACACACTTTGTTACACTTAGCTACTATCCCATCCAAACTATCAGTTCTAGCAACTTTAGCACTCTTCTGAATCTCATTAAAATCTTTGTCAGTTTGCCGTTTAACCCCAAAACACTTATCCAAATTTGCAAATGATGTTTTGTCTAAGTTTTGATGTGTCTTGATTTCTAGGTCACATGCACTATTTATTTTGCTACAATCGAAAATGAACACAGCAATGGAAGCTAAAGTTCTGATGTACTCTTATAATAACCACATGTACATCTTGGGATCTTTCTGCCTCTGAATTCAGTCATTGTAAATATCAGCACATTTTCCCACCCAAGTTGCTAGTCAAAGTCTTTAAACTTGCCACCCAGCTATTGCATCATGTTCTTCTGATGTACTCTTATAAATACAGCAGGCACATCTGGGGGTCTTTGAACCACTGAATTCTGTCATTGTAAATATCAGCACAGCTAAAATGATCAATTAATCAACACATTCTCCCACTCAGTAAGTGGCTGAAGTAGGACTGGCAAGTCTTTGAATTTGCTGCCTAGCTATTTACATGTGTATAGAGAACTCCTGCATGTGTGATTTTCTGTGTCCAAGATAAAAAATTTGCATCCAAATAGGCGTAATAAAGGGTTTCCAAGACCTCTGATGTAGGATTGGGTTAAGGATATGGAGAACACATTTCATTGTTTCATTTGATTAATTCTTTGTTATACTAGCACACAATCCCATTTGTTCCTAACCCCCTACCAATTTTAAAAATGAAAAGCATCAATGATATAAAAATTCACAAAACTTAGTCATCTCATTCATTGATTTGTAACTGAATTATTCAAGTTTCACGGAAGCTCCCCATGTAAAAAAGCAGTAGACTGCTAGCTGTCTATTCCTGGTTTCTAGAGTAAGTCTAATTCAGTAAAACTGCTGTCTGCATCCAATATTTACAATGTCTAGTTTTAACAATTCTGAAACAAATTTGTATAAGAAATAGGAGGAACATTTTGTGAATGTGTGTTCAAAAAGACATAAATCCAAAATTTATGGAAGTATTGTAATTTTCAAAGGTGAACTACACCACATCTGTTGCTTGAAAACAAAGACTGGCCCAAGCAAATATGGCCGCCTTGTAGACAAAGAAATTCTAATCTGATTGGAAATACCAACATGTTTACAGTGTTTGAGGCCCCCTGGTGACAATCAAGTTGGAACTGATATATAAATGAATGAAATGACAAAGTTTTGTGCATTTTTGATATCCCTGATGCCTTGTTTTTCAAATCGGTGGGGGGAGCGTTACAAACAAAAGGGATTGGGTGAGAATACAATAACAAAGAAAAGTAGTATATTAAAGTAAAAAATCACCACTATCTCGGTTACCTGTGACCTCATTCCACTGGTTCAGATCTAGTGTATTGAAAGATGGATCTATTTTCAGAGGCTGCCAACATCTCTGGCAGACAAAGCTTACAGAAACTTTACTGTTTCCCTCACCCGACGCCACTTTACCCCGAATCTGGTCTACCTTTCTCACAGTTAATGACGCCATTATGTGCACGATATGTTCACTAAATTCACACCGATGAACTAGAGTGATAGGTTTAATACGATTAAGGCCAAGCTCTGCGTAAATACAGTGTGATTTAAGCCAACTGGCTAATCTGTTTACTTGCTTGACGGAAGTGAGGCAAATTTCAGACGATTTACAGCAAGTAATAGTTGTCGCTAAAACAATTCTCGGAAATTTTTTAATCGCTATAAAGCAAATGTAGCAAATATATTAAGTAAGAGCAGCTTTGTGTTTTTGTTACCTTAAAACCAAAATATCATTTACTTTTTTCTCTTGTCAGCGCGAAATGTAACTTCGAGATTTTACGATTACCAGAAATGGTTCTCTGGTGTAACTTCGAGCGTTAAGTTTGTACATGTTGCGATTGCTGTATAAACGAATCGTTTACCATTTTCCGGGTAATATTACCTTGCAGTTTAGAACAGGATATACTATAGTTTCGATGATTGTAATTTACAGTTGTATAGTGATGAATTCAATTTAGAAAATATGAGCAGTGAAATGAAATTTAACAAATGAACGCTGTCGTCTGTACCACAGGGGTTCGTATCGTTGCTTACAATTTACCTGTCACACATGTAGTATACAATAACGATACAAGCCCCTATGGTCTGTACTGTCAATAACGTTATATCAGTGTGACACGTATTAAGTACACTACATTGACATGTCTTTTGGTGTGATCTTTCCCGTGTTCTGCATTTTGGTAGCCCATGGCTATGTTGTGCTAGAAGTTTAACTGGCATTTCATAGCATTATTACCAAATGCGGTACTGATTAGCATTGTACTTAATGTTATCTGTACAATGCTGTCGGACATTTCTGCGCACGTAAGGTTTCCGTCTTCAGTATTGAAGCAAAACGCTTACCGAATTCGACCAATTGACGAAAATAAAATACTGCAATGCTTACCATTTGAAAAGAGGCAATTGTCACCAGAATATTCTGTTCAAAATAATATTATTTTTAGACACATGGGATACCATTCCCGTGTTTTCATGACTCTTGATATGTCGGCCTATTCTGCGCACAGCTTTGAAAAGATGTAATGTTTGTCCATCAGGCTATAGAAATGAAATACATCATTCAGCAGTTCAGTTGAATAATTAGGTCAGGTTTATAGCTAGTTTTACAAAATTCAACATTACGATGCCAATAAATGGCAAGAGATATTTAGCAAACTAATCCGATCTTGTAAAAAAATTAATAAAGTTCAACATTTTATAAAACAATAAGCTGTTATGTGGAATAGAAACAACAATGAATAGGATGTAATGTGTTTACGTCTTTTTATTGGGAAAAATTACTAAAGAATTCAGAAACAGACTTTACGCCGGGGAATTTCTTAAGAATCCTGTTCTAGCAGCAAGTTGGCACATTGGGTAGCAGACGATTTTGTACATGTGGGACAACTTTTTGCAAAATTGGAAACTTGGATTAAGATGCAGAAATTTTTTAAGGTATACATTTCCATCTTTTGTATCGTGTATTTATTTGTATGATTCTAAAAGATACATAGTAAATAGGATTTTCTTGGTTACAAATTCTAGAAGGTCATGGAGTTGATCTCCATGTTGGCATTTAGAAATCACATTTTCATATGCATTTCGAGTTGAAATGTTGGATATTTTTGTACACTTTATGAATATCACTTTTCATTAATAAAGTACAATCATTCTTTTTTGATACAAGATAGATTTTTGACCAAAAGTAAAAAGTGATCCATTGTTTAGAGAAATGACGTATCATTGCGCAGAATAACCAGAAGCTCAGAATTGGCCGACATGGTGGTACATATTAAAACCATTTTGCTGTTGCTGCATGGTTATAATTTGTAAAGTTTCTGTTACTTTCCCACTTTCAATACCTATTAAAAATCTGTCAATCGAAGTGCTTAAATGAAATGTAAATGTCTCTAACAAATACTGTGACAACCTTTCTGAGGTAGGATCGACTGGCTCGCGGACATTTCGACCCCAGAACATTTCAACCCCAAAGACAATTCAGCCCGGACATTGCGAATAGTGGAGAACTTGCCCCATGGAGAACTTGCCCTAGGAGAACACGCCCTGGGAGAACTCATCCCAGTTGTCAGAAGTCACCACATGATGGTTGGAGAAGTCGCCCCATTGTGCCTGGAGAAGTCGCCCCAAGGATCATGGATACTAATTCTGAAATGTCGACACATGGTGGCTACTGCTTTATTTTTTGTTGTTTCTCTTCAACTTAATAACTTATTAAATCTATAAAATCTTCAACTTTAAACTTTTCCATTTGATCAACTCCACTTCTGAACTTAACATAATAAAAAGTGTTCTCTGCCTCTTTTTGCTCTTCTCTTCAAATTATTAGATGTAGTTTATTTGGAAAAATAGAGCGGATGTAAGCATGATGTGACGTTTGGAGTTTTATTTACGAAAGGGTTCCAACCTAATAAACAAAGCAATCTTGAGATGACTTTATTGCATTGACATCTATAACCCGAAATTGACTGAATTGGTGCTGACCAGAAGTCAGTAAGCCAAAGGGTTATAGTATCATCTCTCTAACTGAGCAATTTAATCTGATTTTTCATGGAGATTTGCTAACCCCTGACGAATGTTACTTGAACTCGATAAAAAGCATCATTGACGACTACTCAGGAAATGCAGTCGCTACTGAGTTCAACATAATGGCTCATATGCAGAATTAAGACGGTTTCTGAAGCTTACTTACACTGCACCCATTATTGAGGTTATTTGTTCTTTTTTGGCATTTATCTTAATTTTATTATTTCTCAATAAAATAAACTATTTAAAGTTTGCACAAAGCTGAATGAGAAGTTTGAAAAATGTTTCACTATTAAATTGCTGATGCAAAGTAAACAGGTTTACATTATTTCATTATATATAACAACCCCATTATCATGAGTACTAACAGGATTTTGTTGCCTTAAATGCTTATTTGCACTGCTTGATGTACTTGGGACATAATGAGAAAATCAGCTTTAAAAACCATTAAAATGTTACATTTAAATCTTGGACTAAACTGAATAATATCTACAAAAACTTGTCCAAAATACACTTGTATATTGACAACTTACATTTGTGTAGTTCACTCCATAGCATGTTAAATAATACACATGCATATGAAAAATCCATGAATTCGAGCATTTGATCATGTTAGAAACTTCATGTATCAGTCAAATCCTGTTAAAAAACACATCTGAAACATATATATAAAAAGGGTAGTCCTCATTTGATCTCTATCCCATTGTCAACAAACACATTTCCCGAAACAATTCACTCGGATATTTATCATCCATGTAGCACATGGCTGTATAGTTGCTTATATGCTACATTTACATGTACTTCAATTGGCCTTGAGTTTGGTCAGCCAGAGACAACTACCATGATGCAGAGGCTACCAAGGGGATGAGGCTATTCATAGGAAAATGCAAACGTGAACAAATTAAAAAGTTTAATATTCTTGCGAGATGTCCCACCTTCATTTAACTCAATGGCCTGATATCTATTTTTTCACAATATTGGAACTTTAAATTAGGTTTTAAACCACCATTGGTAGTGATCGTAAGCATGAACATTTTTGTTGCAAACAGGAAACTTCATAGCACAATAAATATGTTCCAATCACTATGAAAAATGAAACAATGTTTTTATTTAAGTTTGTTGCCGGCTTTCTTTGATCAAAGGTCTTTGGCTTGCTTTGATGAAGGTTCGTGTGTTATTGAAGCCGCCGCTAAAGGCCCTCTTTGAAGGACCAAAACAAATGCCCATTCATTATTGCTGCAGCAAAATCAGATAACTGTAAAACATTGATGGAGACAAATATTGTTTGATTTGCTTAGTATATATACAGAATGATCAATGCTTCAAAGGTAATCCATTTTCTTTGAAGTTTCAGCAAAACTATTTTTTCTGGTACATTTAAAAAAAAAAAAATTGCCATTGTCTTATAGATTGTAGTCATTCCCATTCCCAATTTCAGAGGTGGTCAATTGTAGGTACTCAGGTAGCATGACTATTTAGGATATATTACGGCACAGAGTACTAAGGCAGACATCAGCATAAGCGGATTATGATACAACAATTCTATGTTAGGGTGGTTTGTCAATATGAACAAAGGATTTGTTTATGGAACAATAGATTCCAGTGCAATCTTATATCAAAGTTCCCGGCTTCATGTCATGGTGCTTCTGAATTTCTCAACTCCAACCCCAAGACTGTTTATACAGTTTTTAACAGCCAAAAAGATCTTCAGATGGTATATTTTGCTGCCAATAAGGAAAAAAAAATCTCAATTTGCGACATTGGTGAAGCCCGGCACGAATCCCTGTATAATAGATATATCAGTCAAGAAAGTTAGCAGTAACATTTGTTTAAAAAAATGTTGTCATGGTGTTCCAGTATGTGTTGTTATAAGAAATCTAACCAGTTTATATGACCACACCGACTTTCAGTTATAAGTGATATATTTTTGTATTATCAACATTACACAAACAAGATGAATGCAGAATGGGAAGAAAGAATTTGTTATACAACGAGTGGAAAACAGTCTTGAACGTAAGCGTGGAAGAAAAATGCATATTCATCCAATGCAGTTATATACAAACTCAAAGGTGCATAATAAATTGATGTTGGAAACATTGAATGACAAAGGATTAACATGTCTTTAATGTTGTTTCATTTAGTAGATAATTTCTTACTTTTCAAAGATCGAGAAAAAAGAGTAAAAGCAATTAGGATTGTTCCAGTACCCATGTTGATATAATTCTACAATATAAATATCAGAGTTCAACAATGATATAAAGTAAGGATTTCCAAACAAATACTTTTGCTATCAATATTGAAACAGTTTTACCATATAACTGTCAGAGAAGAGCAGTGATGGAGAACAATGGCAATAGTTCCCATATTATTCAGTACCAAGTGCAGGATCATCTAAGAGAATGAAGAAAAAAACGTATTTGGATAGGCGCTGAACATATTCATTCAAGGAAAAGGTATTCAGTGATTTATTTGACAGTCTGAACCCTCTACTTAACAAAAATGACTGTGACTCCTTAATAGTGTATTGATAAATTAATTACATTTATTTGAACATCGATGAATTTAAATCAGTTGCGCACAGGACTTACATAGATTTTGTCAAAATGGGCTAAGAACAAAAATGTTTATATCAGAGTTAAAAACAATGACAATTCGTACTTTATGTATGCAATCAAATCGATTCCAAATCATTCCATAAATGAACCCCTGATACTAACAATATTAATTTTTAAACAAGTGCTGATGTTGTTTTCATAGATGTCCAATGAAACTATAAAATTATCTGTTATGTTATGTTACAATCGGGGCAGCATGAATTTCTTACCCATCTTGACTACCACACAGATGTTTATATCATTTTGTTTTTGGTAACTTTCAGACAAACAAGTATGATATAATACCTCACAATGGTGACAGTACTAAACAGCATCAGTAACAGCAAACAGTGATTTCAAAATGATGGTAACAATAGTCCAACATATACAGGGCTTAAGTAAACACTTGCAATGGAAAAAGAAGTGTATGGGGTGGTATATTTGAATTTCAGTGTGAATGTTAATCACGATGAATTATAATCTCAATTAGGTAATTGAACAGTTCAAAATGTGATCAAATAAAGTGGTAACCACCGTCTATGATATCTTTGTTGATTACAGTATTGTTCTAAGGCACACGTATCTATCTTTTTAAAAATTTATTTATTTAAAAGTTAAATATTAAATAGGTTTTCTGGGTTACAAGTTTTGAGATGACTTCTCCAACCACCCTAGGGCGACGTCTCCAGATACGTTGGGGCAAGTTCTCCAACGGCAAGTTCTCCATGTACTGGACATTTCGACCCCAAGGACAATTCAACCCCAGCTTAATTTGTTGTTTGTATGTGGTCATGTCATAATGCAACATGGTCAGTGATATTTTTGTTCTGTAAGCAAGATGAGTCAAATACAACAAAGACAACTGGGTCAGCCATTCAGATTTTAAACACAAAAGAAGCATGTGTCGCTGCATGCATATTGTGAGGATTTAAACTGGAGCTAAAAAATCAACAATGGTAAAGCTTATAGAAGAAGTAAGTTCGTTTATGATATATAATTAAAAGAAGAAAATATGTTGCAGTTCTAGTACCGTAGGGATTATCACTCATTTTAACAAATCAATATAACTCTGTTGAAAAGATAAATTAGCTCTAGTATGCAAGTGAGATGTAAGAAACAAAGGTATTTCATGGCTTGTGTCATTCATACCTCATTAAGGACCCAAGTGATCAAATACTGTGTATTAATCCAAGCAACAGAATGCCAACTTCAAAGGAAAAATTGTTAATATGTAAAAGTTGTACTCTTTTATTTTTATTGGTAATCAGTATGTTCAGCATCACACATGAATGATTTACACAAATTTATATACATGTGAAGATAGAATTTTCACTGTAGTTTTACAAAATGCATTTTTTTTTTTGGTTGCTGTAACTTGAATTTGTATCATTTTAATACAGATTGTGATTGTTGCTTAAATAAAATAACTATATAATGCTTTTGGGGAGATTATCTCATTGAATAGCACCAGAGTAGGCAAATGATTTTTTTTTAAAAAGTATCTGGTTTTGGAAATGGTGTTCTGATATGATCATTTGTAACTGATCTCAATTTAGGTCCTTGGTACTGTTTTCTGACATGAAATAAACATACCATGCAAATATTGTGGTCAAGGTTCATTCTTACTTGTATATATATATATTCACACACACATACATGCTAGTAAATACCCATGGTAAACAACATCGACAGACACGTCACTGTGTAGTGGGTACTATTTAATTTACCAGTAAAAATGTAAAATCCAAATAACTGAAGATACAAGTAATGTGTAATGAATACCGTCATGAATAGATAAAGACAGTACATACAATATACGCATTTCTAAATGGGAATAGTAGCATATGAACATACAGATAATTGAATTCACAGTATTTTTGTATAATGCATACATCTCTCATTTCCAAAATTACCTGTAGATTATTGGGGTTTTTTTCTTCTATGACTTGTTTATAAGATGACCCATATTTTGCATGAATCAAAGTTTCAGTAAATAAAAGCTTGAATTGTAACTGAGTATATATGGTGTGTATGTGTGTGTGTGTGTGTGTGTGTGTGTGTGAAGAGAGAGAGGGAGAGAGGACTGAATTTGTATTGTAAATTGCATGTATATTGTCTGGATTCCTGGGTGGGTGAGTGTCCTTGAGGAGGTGAGTAGGAAAGAAAGTGAATGTATTGGTGTATATGCATGTTTGCATATGTGTATGCCTGTGTATTTATATGCAGATATGTTTGCATATGTGTATGTCTATATATTTATATATAAATATGTTTGCATATGTGTATGTCTGTGTATTTATATGTAAATAGGTTCTTCTGCATGTGGACCTCAAGGTAGGTTAGTTCTTCAGCTAATTATGTTAACCTCTTTCAATAATGTAGTAATAATTATTATTATTATTATTATTATTATTATTATTAAAAAAGAACATTGTTAGGTATAGGGCATTGAAACTCATCCCCTATTCCTGTATGTGTGTTGGAGTTAATGATATTTGCGCATTGAAACTCATCCCCTATATTTGTATGTGTGTTATGGTTAATGGTATTGTACATTTAAACTGTCATCCCCGATACTTGTATGTGACTTTGGGTTGATGATATTGAATGTTGAAACTGTCATGCCCTGTACTTATATATGTATTAGAGTTAATGATATTTTGGCACATGAACTGTCATCCCCTGTACTTATATATCCTGTACTTATATATGTGTTAGGATTGTGGCACATAAACTGTCATCTCCTTTACTTCTACTTGTGTTATGGTTGTTGATATTGAGCATTGAAACTGTCATGCCCTTTACATTTATGTGTGTTATGGTTGTTGATATTGAGCATTAAAACTGTCATCTCCTCTACTTTTTTATGTGTTAGGGTTAATAATATTTGGGCACATAAACTCTCATCCCCGATACTTGTGTGTGTGTGTTAAGGTTGATGATATTGGGCATTAAAAACTGTCATACCCTGTAATTGTATGCATGTTGTGTCTGTTTTCATAGTATTATGCTGGTATCAGTGCATAAGATAACCAATTCGTATTTTATTTTAAAGATGACCAATTCGTACTTTATTTTAAAGATGACCAATTCGTATTTTATTTGTTCTTCAGTTCCCTACCAGTTCCTTTCCAACATGAGTGCCCGACTCAGGCCCATCGTCATGAGTGGACCGTCTGGAAGTGGCAAGAGTACCCTTCTTCAGAAATTGTTTGAAGAATTTCCACATCATTTTGCTTTTAGTGTCTCACGTAAGTTAGATGTGTGTTGCAAAAAGCCAAAATCCATGATAATGCCAGTGTGACTGTTTGACAGTTTACCAAAGTAATGATATTCATACTTGCCACAACATGCTGTGTCATGCTAAACACATGATTTTTTTCTCCCAAACCCACTGACCCAGTTGCATTAAAAAAACACAATTTTCAGTAATCTTGAAGGAAAACAAGCACAAAAAACCTTCTCAATATATGTCTCTAGCATGTATAAATGCTTAGTGCTTGTGTAAACTGTCATAGAGGTAGTTATATATACAGCTAATTTTTCATAAAGGCAGTCAAAAGACAAAGACGTCACCTGTAAACAACCACAATTCCAGGTATTACTTAATTGGCTGACAATATCTAGGGCAGTGTGTCAGATCCTTTGAAGACTGCTAATTGCATAATTATGTAAAGTTCACAAAGTGGAACAACCCAGTTTATTTTAAGTTACTGGTAAATGAAAGAAATGCTAGACAGGTATTGAAGAACAAAAGTTAGTACACATCATTGCCTTGAATGAAAATGTTATTAACCATCTGTAACAAAATTATTGGCAAATTTGCAAACAGCAGCAGCATTTTTTTAAAGTCAGAATTTACTGCATATATAAAATGCAGAGCATGATTATTTCAATCATCAGAATACCGTTCAAGTATGATTTGTATTTGAAGGTGATTCAGCCGTCAAGAAACAATCAGTGAAGCAAGCAGAGCCAAGCAATAAATAAATTTTCAGAATTCCTGGTTCATGGAGTCTTGCTTTGTGAAGCATAACAGCAAGGGGAGCATCTAATTCTTTGCAAACAACATATCATTTTGGAGTGTAGCAGCACCACCTGTAACATATTTGACATGCTCTATTGAACACTCAGATTAGTTCAGTTCTCTTTATTATTAGTCTTTATCTTAATCATGTCAAAATACCAACTATTAAATGGACCCTTGCTAGCTGTTAATGGACCTTTGCTTTTCAGGGTGTTTTTGGCATGAAGTAATTGATTGAAAGATGGTATTCAACACCACCTCATGTTTGTACTGTTGATAAAGTGTTAACACACGTAATGGACAGAGGAGTTTATTACTGATGTATTACCTGTAAAGCCCCCATTAAACTTGAAAATATTGTCACCGCCACCCTTTTCACCTGATAAAGTGGTCAGTCCCAAATGTGAGTATATTTTCTTTTTCTACAGAGACAAGAATATCTGATGACCTAACTGCATCAGATAAAGTTCTGACAGTGCTAACGGTGTGGTCAAGCAAAGTTTGGTTCTGACCAGGATTCACTCAGAGAATCCAGCAATGAGGTTTCAACAACAGTACCATCTAGTGTCTAGTCAGTGTAGAGATGAATACTATGGCCACTTTCATTACCTTCAAGCTACCTACTGAATTACTGAGGGCAGCAAAGACTGCATCTGATTAAGCCTATATTTTGCCATCTAATGGACTTTAAAGACAGAAACTTGGTGTATGGTTTTTATATAATGTCAATGTGGTTGTGATTATCTGAGTATTTGCACAAGTTATTTTCTTTTAATTCTGATTTGAATTTCCAATTATCTTCTGTAGGCTTGTTTGAAAAGATGGCTTATTATCAGTTACATAACATTGCCCTTTTAGGTCACACATTTACCCCCCACTCCCACCCCCGGGACATAAAAAGACCCACTATTTTAGTCTCAAAAACTAATCCAAACACTGTCTGGGAATATGGCAGGTATAAATACTCAACAAAGGGCTACACTCAGAGTTAGAATGGACAGCTACATAAAACCAGTACCCAATCTTGCAATGTCAGCTCTCAAGTTTTTTTTTTAAAGAAGCCGGGTGTAAAGTAAAAGTAGCCAGGTAAATAACCAGGTTCCTGGCTAATAAGGAAAGCCCTGTACCAGTCCTGTTGAATAAAAGAGATGTCATTACTTACTGTCAGGAATTTAATTTGATATTTTAATCCTAAGATTTGCATTTTAAAAAATTGGCAAATTGTACACAATGTTTAGCTATTAGACAGTGCAAAGTTTTCAACATGGAATGATGTGGAACATAAACTTTCTCCTGTTTTGAAATGTGTCTCTGTTTCTTGTGCAAATTAAGTTAAAACTGCTTTGCATCAAATAGTCAACTTTTAGTCAACACTATAGGATTTGAACTTATCTGTTAGTGCATTCAGATTTAACTAAATACAGTAACAAGACACATAAACAGTACATAGACTTTATTTACTTATCATATGTTGTTTACAGAATGAATCAAGATACACAGAAATTCAATAAACAATAATTTATTGCAATTTGCAGTCATGATTTTCCTGAGATTCTATTTCATATGCATATATTGAAAATCATACACTGCAAAATCAAATTGCTAGATTAACAAATAATAATATGTTTCAAAACTTGTATTTATATGGACAGTATGTTAAGGGGTATTATTAGTATTATGGATTCCTTTAAAATATGCAGAAGGGTTAAGAAGAAATGAATTTATACAGAGATGCAATGAAATTAAATTTCATAATTTTGTAAGTCTTTGAATTTTTACAGCATGTCACTATTTTTCTACTCTTAAACCATGGATTTATAGATATGGAGTACAATAGATAAATTATTACATCAAGATAAATTCAAACATGTGATTTAAAATGAGTCTAGTGTGGTCCTCCATATGCATTGCATAATAATATCAAATGAATTTCAATTCATGACTCAATTATATGAAATCAATATTATCTGAAAAACTCCTTTATTTAAAATGTGAATATCCTAATATGAATGAATTTTAAAATTTATAATTTTACCATTATCAGGTAATAATATTACATCATTTGTTACCCATTAGAAAAGAAACTACACCTCTAATGAATGCATTATGTAACAGATGAATTGAAAAGGATTAACATAGAAAAATTATGATATCAAAGAATTGATTGTAGATCTTATGCTGCTACAATGTCAGAATTTGTCCAGGAATACAAAAATGATTTATGATGGCATTTCCCCATTTAAAAGACCAAATATCTAAGAATATAGCATGAAAATCTAAATAAATCTCAGTAATATCAGAATTTGCTTACATAAAAAGATGAGATAAATTCAAAATGCATTATACCACTTAAGAGAGCAAAAGTTCTCTTTTACCCATGATTTCCAGGTTTCTCTACCAGGGCTATGTACAATATAATCTTCATTTGTTTCCAGATTGTTTCATTACAAGAATAGAAAGTAACTCATCATCTCTGGAGAAAATGTAATGAATCAGATAATACTCAGTTTTATAGGGTTGTAAAAATTGTTCAATATAAAGCATATAAAATTTGTTTTTGTTTTGTACATAAGAATTTGTTGGATCAAGATTAAATTGAAGGAATGTGCAAAGGGAATTTGACTTGATGCCTCCATGATGTCATTTCATTTCACCAATCAAATGCATTTCATGCAACATGATGTTAATAATAAGGCAGCTCCTATGAAGGACTAAACACATATAATCTTTTAGTGATATCCTGCTGCTTAATAATAACGAATCATCAAAGTTTGGTAAGTAACCATAAGTGACATTCTACAAGGTGTCAGCTTCTATTAGATTATTGCAGCTTATAAGGGATGTGTACAAATATCAGTCTTTACAATCAAAATATGACCAGTGCATGGTAATAAACATGTATATAAGCTGATAAGGTTATAAGATTTATTTTCTCAGATTTACAACAGGTTGTTGTGTTTTTACCATCATGATCAGTTTTCTTCATTTTTTTTTAATTTCAGACACAACACGAAGTCCAAGACCAGGGGAAACACATGGCAAAGGTTGTATAAAAGATTCACTTTCAGACCTTTTCTGTTGGTGCATGATAGATAAATACATGTAGAGCTCTCCATTTTGATATACATCCTTGTTCCTTTTCACTGCATTCCTCCTCTCTGGTGGTAACTACACCCTCTCTAGCCTTTTATTGATAGGTACTCAGTTTATGTATTCAGAATATCTGAAACAGTAGAGACAACTTTGCACTAAATGCCAAATATTTTTGGGTTTAAAAATATCAAATTTATTATCTCTTTACTGTAGGATTTTTAGCCTAGTGCTGTGTAAGGTTTGCCAGACAGATATGAAGTAGCAGTCCTTTTTGTAGTACTGTTAGCCTGGTGGTCTGAGGTTTGCCAGTCAGATATGAAGTAGTCTTCTTTCCAGTGGGACTATTAGCCTAGTGCTGTCTGAGGTTTGCCACAAGGACATGAAGTAGTAGTCCTTTCTATAGGACTATTAGCCTAGTGCTGTTTGTGGTTTGGCAGACAGACATGCAGTGGTATTCTTACCAGTAGGACTATTAACCTGGTGCTGTTTGTGGTTTGGCAGATTGAGCACAGTCCAGCACAAACAGAATAGGCAAAGTTAGAACCAGTAAGGTGGAGTTCTCAGAAAATCACCTTCCAGTTTTATATGCTTGGGCTCTTGATACATTTTTTTTTTTTCTTCTTTTCAGAATATTTCTTTGTGAGCCAGGAAGAATTTGAAAGCATGATTAAAAATAAGGAATTTCTAGAACATGCAGTATTTTCTGGAAATAGATACGGCACAAGGTATTATCCAAGGAAAATAACTCTGAAAATCACTCTAAGAAATTTTTTTATAGATATTTTTGTAATCAGTCTCAGAAATCAGTGAAATGAATAAAGTGCCAAATGTGGCATCCAGCCATAAATAATTTTACTTTGGAGTCTGATGGATTTCTTGATGTACAAACATGAAAAATAATAATCAGTAGCTGTTACCTGTTTGAAAATAAAACATTAAAATATCATAGAGTCAGGCACATACTAAACAAGGGATAAAGCATTTGATTATAATACAAGTGGGGATAAAAAAATGCTTCTTATTTTGGTTATGTACAGTATTTCCCTTATTCTTTGAGGATACTCAAGAACTCAGGCAAAATTTGTTAGTTTACTGTAAACATATTCTATTTCCAAGAAGATAACAAGTATAATTACTGGGCAAAAGGATTGCAAACAAGTGTTCAATTTACCAGTTCCTCTCCATTATAAATAAAAATAATTAATGAGCATGCAGGCAAGAGTTCTGAAAAAATTCAAAATGGGCGACACAACTGAATTTCATGAAATGGAGGTGATGGGGGACGGATAAAGGCGAATGGATCATGTTTAGTGTGGTCCAGTATGTATAATTGTAACTGTAGTCGTAGTGGAACAAACAGTAATCATACATGTCAATCATTTTTGTCTTAATAATAAATTTCTGCATTTCATTTTGTAGCAACATCCTATTGTGTAAAGTTCATTGCCAAATAAAAGTGTATCATTATCGATGTTAATATTCATTATTGATAATCTTCGATAAAGCTCATCTCTTGTGTTATTAAATAGTCTATTTTCAAAAAGAAAAGGAAAGAATAGTGATAAGGTTATACCTAAATAAATCATTCAGCAAATTACATTTGTGTCCTAACCAGTTCAATAAAACAGAAACATGATATTTTTTAACAAAGAGGTTCTGAAATGATATTGAATGATATTGTTTGAGTTTCTCAGATTATAAGAAACTGTGCATCATGAACAATTGGTAGTAAATCAGTTATATAATCTTGAGTCTGGTTTTTGAACATTTTATAAACAATGCAAGTTTTTTAATCTTCCATCTTTCTGCTGGAGTACGCTATCAGATTTCAAAATAAAGTGCTTCTCTACTAACAAAGTTTGGTAGTGAAGAAGCTATGCTTCAGGCTGTAATTTTTCAAGTTTTCTTCAGAATCTGAGTCAGTTCAGGAAGACCATATTTCAAACGCGTATTCCAGAATTGGGCAAATATACATCAGATGAGTTTAATTCAGGTTATGTTTTGATAATATATATTTAAACTTCCTCAATTGTACAGTTTGCATAGACAGAGTTATAGATTCAATATGGTTGCTCCAAAGTGCCATTGGATGATAAAATAATTCCCAGATGTCAGTTTAATACAAAATGAATCTTTTCACCCAAAAATTCAAGGTCTGATATGTATTCCAGTTCAAGTCCCAAAGAGATTTAAAATTGAAGGCGATGACATGTCTGTTATGGCCTACATTGTACTGATGTGTCAAGTTTCTTGTTGAATCACAGAAATATTTCAGGTTTGAATTTAGTATAAATTCCAATGAATGTCTTCATCCATGAATTTTGTCAGAGCACTTTTGTATTTCCAGAGAAAATAATCACTTGAAATCCATCATCATTATCATCATCATCAGTCCCTCAACCCAAGAGGTCGTTGGGGCACCACAGTTGACTTTACAACCAATTCTCTCCATCTTTCCCTGTTCTCTCCTGCCCTTTGGGAATCTCCAAATCCCATGCCTGTCCACTCCTTAATGTTGTCTTCCCACCTTATTTTCTGTCTGCCTCTTCTTCTGCACCCTCGCACTGTGCCTTGCAAGATAATGTTTGCCAGTCCATGATCTTGAGACATGACCATACCACTTCAGTTTGCGCTTTTTTTGCAGTGGTCAAGAGGTCTTCATAGGATCCAATTGGCTCGTTGGATCCTGTTTTGGACTTCTTCGTTGGTTATGAGATGCCCAAGATATTGTGGTAGCATCTCATTTCGAAGGTTTGAATCCTTCTTTGTAGATCTGATGTGAGTGTCTATGTTTCACAAGCATACAGAAAGATGGATATGACAATCCAGTGCATAGGCCTTATTTTGGAACCAAAAGCAATGTTGGTATCTTTCCGTATTGGTTTCAACCTTGTTATTGCTGCTGTTGTCTGGGCAATCCTACAAAATAGTTCTGGATTGGAGCCCTCATCCATGATAATTGATCCCAAGTACCTGAAGCTTGTGACTCTTTCCAGCTTCTGACCACTGACTTTTATTTCTGCACTGATGCAATTGGTGTTGTTTTCATCAGTTTGGTTTTTTTCAGCACTAATCTCCATACTGTATGCTGTGGAGGTTGTGTTGAGGTGCTCAACCAAGTCAGCCAGTTCTTTTTCTTCTCCTGCTAAACAATCAGTATCATCTACGAAGTGAAAGTTGGTGATTGTTCTTCCTCCGATGCTGACAGTGCCCTTGTGGTCATGCAAGGCATCCTCCATGATCCTCTCCAGGAAAATGTTGACAGTATACGTCCCTGTCTGACCCCAACTGTTGTTCGAAACCAATCTCCTCTGCTGCCATTGATGAGGACAGCACTTGTGGCTTTATCATAGAGGTGCTCAACAACCTGCACCAGGTTTGAGCTGATGTTGTACTTCCTTATAGTTGCCCATAAGGCTGCATGCCATACCCTATCAAAGGCCTTTTTGAAATCTATAAAGACGTGGTATAGATTCTGCTGATGCTGAAGGTATTTCTTGCAAAGGAGTCTGAGATTGAAGATTTGTTCTGTGATGCTCCTTCCTGCTCAGAAGCTCAGAGAAAATAATCACTTGAAATCAATAATTTGAAGAAAGTAAATTTCAGCCCAAACTGGACACAACATAATACAACCCAAAGTGCTAGATGTTAAAAGCACAACTGGTAAAATTCTGAGTCACAAGATAATGCAGTTCTCTGTTTGACCTCAGGTCACAAATTAGCATATTATAAAAACAACCATCACCTAATGGAAAATAACTTTCTAGCATGATTTAATGAGCCTTATTTATTTAGAGCATAATGCCCTATAAAATTCACCTTGGAATCCCCAAAACTCTGCCCCAAATCAACATGTTTACCTGCATAATAATTAGGTCAATGAACTCATACCCATAGAGAATAATGAAGCTATTATTAGTTTAGTCCGAATTTCCTCTGATCTATGCTACCCCATTTTTGATGTCTCGACATTTATATTGGGGTGTAGGGTAAGAGTCCATTGCCTATTGAAAAGTTGGAATTCGCTGACACCATTTGGTGTTGGCATAGGGTGTCCACTTACTAGCTGGCCTAGCAAACTTTAATGACCTTTCGTCGAGATATACCTGCATGAAATCGATAGGAATATGATTTATTTTCTTAGAAATAGCGAGTGTAGCATTTGTTATATCTTTTATCTGCTGACAGACAAGATGCAACTATGGTATTGATGAAATTTGACCTGTATGTTGTTGGTATCACGTGACTACCGCATTGACCTGTCCTCTTTGCTTGTTGAATCTGTTTTTTGTTTCAAGTTGCTGCAACATTTACAGATTTCTGGTCGTTGTTTCCAGAATAAATATTTTTAGAAGTTTATGTTCTTTTATTTTTCTATAAATATTATGTGACTTTCATTCATATGTTAGGTTTGTTTTCCTACAGTAACAATAGGAATGGTTCATTGTTGATATCACGTGACTATTTGAACTATGAGGTCATTGACATGTAGGTCGTGAGATTTGTGTAGTCATGTGACTCGGAATGCAAATGGCGAGCTTCAGGTCAATTTTCATCAACACTATAGTTTCGGCTAGTCTGTCAGCAGATTAAAGATATAACCAATGCTACACTCGCTATTTCTGAGAAAATAAATCACATTCCTTTCGATTTCATGCACTGTATATCTCGATGAAGGGTCATTAAAGTTTGCTACGCTGGCTAGTAAGCAGCTACCCTATGTTGACCCCAAATGGTATTTGCGAATTCCAACTTTTCGATAGGCAAACGGACTCTGACCCTACACACCAGCATAAATGTCCAAATATCAAAAATGGGGTGGCAAGGGTCAGAGGAAACTCAGACTATTATTAGTTGTTTACATCAGTGAAATAAAAATAAAAAAATTCAAAAAGTCAATCAAACAGAACTGAACTCAGTTTTGGACAAGGTCAAATACAGTAAACAATATTACATTACAATAACATGTAATGGAATAAAAAATTTTAAAAACTAACAGACAAACAATTAAATTAAATATACATAATAATGTCAACTTGGTTTTGTTGTTGTTGTTGTTGTTATAGGGTTTAACGCCATTTTTCAGCACAAGATAGGCTATACATGGTGGCCAGTATTAATGGTGGAGGAAGAACCGGGGAGAACCTGGAAAGAACCACCGACCCACGAGAAGCTACCGGCAAGCTTTCTCACATAACCACATTGGCCGAGCCCGAGACTCGAACCCACGCAGACAGAGGTGAGATGGAAGTGATCCGTAATGGTGAGCGCTTTAGACCACTCGGCCACTCGGGGCCCCCTCAACTTGGTTTTCTCATTATGTATATTTGCATTGTTTCTTAGGTGTTTTTATTTATTATATGCTATGGGTTATGTTGTAAAATTGTATTTTATTGCTAACCTTGTGCAAAATCAAGTTCATTGTTCAACTGACTAGAATCATTTTTTTTCTCTTCTGTAAATAACTAATACATAGCTATGTCTTGTATGAGAGTGGGTTTCAGTATTAGGCTCATTATCAATAGAAGTAAACATATTTTTCTTTGAGTCAAGGACATTGTGTTTACCATGTTCTTTATTATAAATTTACAGACATTCTAATTATAACTAAGATTTTTCTAGAAATAAACTTTTGGCCCACATTCGAGTTATTCATTTGTGTCTTAGTTTTTCTCTTTAGTTGCTTCTAGAATTGTAATATTGTGAATTGGGAGAAATCATATCTCAACCCATTCAAGTATTTTGTCCATCTCATGATTGATTATTTTACCAGTTTCCACCTCATTTGACTCCCTCCATTGCACATAGCACAGATTATCAAACTTGTGTTACGTGTAGGCTCGTATAAATGTAACAAAAGAAAAGAGTGAAGTCAACAAGCTTTGTAAATTTTAACAAAATAATTTGTTTCCCTAGAAAACAAGATAAAAAATATGAAATAGGACTTACAGTTTGTGAATATAGTCCAAAAATTAATCCTAGAATAGAAAATTATAAGTCCTATCACTAAACAGTTCTAATTAAATCCAGGTTTGAATCTCAGTGAAGTTCCAATATGGAAGACAATGACGTGAGATGAGGTCGTTGTACTGATGGCAACAATTCTTCGTTGAAACACAATTTATAATGTTCTGTTTAGAATTCCAGAATAAATTTCCACTGAATGTCTTTCTCCCAGAACTTTTATAAAATAAAAGAAGCACTTGTGTAGTTTTCTAGAGAATAAACTATTAAATTCCAAAAAATAGATGAACTTCAAAACAATCTGGCATCAACAATAGAAACACTTTGTACCCTCAAGGTGTAAGATATGACTGAATAAATCTACTAGCAATTGGCTGTTTTAAGCCACGAGTTTAGATCACATGGCGGCTCATGTGACGGGTTACGTGACCACTAATTTGAACAGCGCAGTTTAAAAAAAATGCCATTTAACATGTAGGCAAGAATAGCCCTATCTAAGAATCAGATTCTCACGCTGGAGAAATAAAAAAAGAAAGGCTGTTTACAATTTAGCTAACACTTGGTAATAGCCAATCGTTTTCACTCGATGTTTACAAAATCTATGAACCAAAGTGAGCTAAAAATAGTGCTTAAGTCATACTTTTGCGTTCTAATCAGGCTGATATTTTTTCAAAAATATCAAATCCTGTGAAAATAATCATTACAGTAAAATGTAACGAAACATAAAATAAACAAGAATTTAAAACTAACACAAGTCATTAAATTACATATACGTAACACTTGCATGGTCAGTTTCCTACAGGAAGTAGATTTCAGAGAGAAATTTGTTGCAACAATGCATGCTCAATGCAGTGGCAGGTATGATTCATCTTGACAACCTTGTCATGCGCCCTTTGTGAAATGACCATACTGGCTACGCTTTTCCAGTCTAGTCACTGTGTTATGATACTGACAAAGATAAAACAATTCCTGTTTCAGTACCAAAAAGATCTCAGGTTGTGGCAAGAATTAGAAGCCTGAACCAAGGCTTACCATTTGTACAGACACCAGCTGATAGAGTTTGAGTATATTTGTTGTCCTGCAACACTATGGTCATTAGGATCGGGAATCCAGAGAAGTAATCAATCCATATCAATCTTTTGGAAATGAAGATTATAATGAAATAATGTCGTTTCTGGAAGGATCAGCTTTCCAGGAGAGAAATTCTCATGTGGGACAACCCAGTGGTGGTGTCCTACCTCCTCAACAGAGGGTATGAGATCACTTGACCCATTCTATCTGGTGTGGGACTTTGTGCACAAGTTTTCCAGTTAAGGATTGTGGACCAGATCCAACACTTTCCCAGCAGACTTAGCGTCCTAGCCAACTTATTGTTGGGAAATGGCCTGACTCCTCAAGCTGAGTCATCCATTCATCCATCATTTTTTCAGAAGATTTGTTCATTTTTGGGGGCAGTCAGTCATGGATGATTGTGCAACAAAGTGGTACCAGAACACATTGGACTATCTTTCAATCAGATTGTATGGGGTTTGTGGTTATGCCTATCCCCTACTGTTCTGATACAGAGGATAATACAAAAATTGAGGGGACAGAACTGCATATGATTCTGAATCACTGTCTCTGAGAATAAAGGCCCTACACTTTTAAAAGTTTATGAAGGAAGATGTTGAGTGTTCAGGGACTTTGTACGAGTGCTTTGATCACTCAGGTGGCTGACTTTTTTCTCTGTCTATCTTTTATAGAAAACATCAGCTCCTATTACTACTAGATGCTAGTGCTACAATCAGTCATCAAAATAGGAGGGATATAGGCCATGATAAGGACCTGTCAGACACACTGCCCAATTAATGATGTAAATGGGCCCAGATCACTCACCTTGCTTCCTAGGTGAAATTTTTCATGGGATTTTACCTTTGTCATCTCATGTAAGTTGAAGCCTGTAGCCATAACATCACTGAAGTTACTATCACATAAAACCTCCATTATGATAGTCCTAGTTTAGGCATGCAGGCTGAGCAAGTTGCATGCCTTTTGATTACTATGGTTCCATGGTCCTAATGATGCAAACAGGCTTCATAACAAAAAATTGATTACATCAAGCATGCACTCTTCTCGATTAACACATCGAGAGAAGCAGCAATGCAAGACCCATTCCATACTCTCAAGCACTATGTGAAATGCATGGATAAGAGCTGAGGGGCCAAAAATGTTCAAGCCCCAATATAAGGGCTGAAGTAATTCATTCGACATAGTCTGAATTCAGATATGACTAGATATTCCTCATGAAATTAATGCTCATGAGATTAGAGCAATCTCTGGGAATCTTGCATTAGAATACAGTGTTTAAAACTGAGATGTTATAAAAGCTTTTGACTGGCATACAGATTCAGCTGTCTTGAGTTTCTATCTCAGACATTTAATATCACAGAAATGATAATTGAATCTGGTCAGTCCAGTGGCTGGAGCCAAGATGACATACAGACCTAGTTGATGTCATCAGAACCTCCCTGTTTGTTTGGATATAGAAATTTCACTGGATTCACAAGATTTTTCTCACTAAGAGGTCATTTATTTTTTTTATCTGTGTAGGTTCATGCATTTCCTCCATTTATGTCTTCTCCAAATGTTAATATGGCCCAGCAGTGTATTTAGCAGAAAAAGGAACAATTTTTTTGTAAATGATGTTTTTCAGAGAATATTTAATTGATCATATTACTATTAACTTTTCCCACACTAAAATACAAGCATCCTCATTAATGCATCACTCAGCTTAAATGTTATGTTGATTGGAAGTCACCTAACAGTTGGGAAGGGGAAGTAATGGGTAAGAGTTTCTTCCCTTTTTATGACACAGGACTAAAGTTTAGTCTTTCCAGCAGGGCTGGATTTCGGTGGAAGAAGAGCCGACTTTCTAATGTTAATGTGATCAGGTAAGTATTCTCAAAGAAATGTAATTTACAAAACATTCTTTCTTTCTATACAGCATGAAGTCTGTGGAGAGTCTCCAGAAATCAGGCAAGATCTGTATATTAGATGTAGAGGTTAATGGGGTGAAGAGTATCAAGAAAACAAACTTAAATGCCTTATTCATCTTCATCCGGCCACCAAGTCTAGAAATACTGGCAAGTTAAAATTTTACTTGTTGTCTTTCTATTAAACTTTTTGTCATGATCATGAAAAATAACATTTAATAGGAGTAGATTTGGCAGAGAAATACAGTAATATTAATAATATGCTGATAGGATTAGGATTTGTTACTCTTTAACTGTTGATAGAGTTAGGATTAGATACTCTTGAACTGTTGATAGGGTTAGGATTAGTTTCTCATGAACTGTTAATAGAGTTAGGATTAGTTACTCTTGAACTGTTGATAGGGTTAGGATAAGTTACTGTTGAACTGTTAATAGAGTTAGGATTAGATTCTCTTGAACTGTTTAAGAGAATACTTTTCATGAGGGATGCAATAGTGAAAATGATGATGATGAACTAATGACAACAAAGTATCATTAGGAAACATGTTATCTGTGATTATAGATATGGTGTACAGATATTTATGGTTATAAGCATACTGTACAGATATCTATGGTTACAGGCATGATGTACAGATATCTATTGTTATATGCATGATGTACAGATATCTTTGGTTATAGACATGATGTACAGATATCAGTGGCTATAGGCATGTTGTACAGATAATATATGGTTATAGGCATGATGTATATATATCTGGTTATAGACATGATGTACAGATATCTTTGGTTAGAGACGTAACATACAGATATTTATGGTTATTGACATGATGCACATGTCTGTGGCTATAGACATGATGTACAGATATATATATGGTTATAGGCATGATGTACAGATATCTATGGTTATAGGCATGATGTAATGATATCTATGGTTATAGGCATGATATACAGATAATTATGGTTATCGATACGATGCACATGTCAGTGGCTATCGACATGATGTACAGATATATTTGGTTTTTGACATGATTTACATATATCTGTGGTTATAGATGTGATGTACAGATATGGTTTTAGATGTGATGTTCACATATGCATGGTTACAGACATAATGTACAAATGATTTTAGACATGATGTACAAAGATCTATGGTTATAGATATGATGTGTAGTTATCTATGGTTTAGATATGTACATATATGTATGGTTACAGACATTATGTAAGTATATTTATATGGTTATAGACATGTTGTATAGGTATATACGGTTTTACACATGATGTAGATATTTTATGGTTACAGACATGTTCTGTCTGGAACTTAGGGTCATCACTCCAACTATCCATTATTCATGGTCTTGTGCTATCCATTTTGCCTCCGTCCAGGACATATAGATGGTCTTAAGTTGTTTCCAGGGTTCTTTACTAAGTCCGTTGTCCTCCATTGTTTGCCTCGAGTGTTCCAATCCAAGGCATGGCAAGTGATGTTGGGCTGGTATCTCAGCTGGGTGCACTGATTCCATCTCAACTTGCATTCCCAGATTGTATCAGATATGAGTTTCTATTTTGTTCTCAAACAACTCCAGGCTCAGGATTCGGTCTGGCCATCCAATGCACAGGATGTGTTGGAGACAAGTATCAAGGAAGTCCTGCAGCTTATTTTCCAAGTTTTCATGTATCTCCAGGTCTCTGACCCATAGAGCAGCACTGATTTGAAATTGGAGTTGAAGAGTCTAAGCTTTGTTTTCAGGTGGATGTTATCATTTCTCCAGATTGGTCTGAAAGTGGTAAAGGCCTGGCATGCCTTGGCAATCCTGCCACTGTTGCTGTCCATTAATTCTGACTTGTGGCAGTCTGAAGTAGAAGAGGTGATTTCTTGAGTCCAGTGTGATTTGCCCTGATGTTGTCCATTAAACCTCACTCAATCCTATGACATCCATCCTGTACCTATCTCATTGGCAACATGTGCTGTTTTCCCTGTTTCATACAATTTTCTCACTTTCCATGTCACAATCCTTGTTACAGTCTTCATGGAGAGAAGATTTGTTGGCAAGTTAGCTCCTTCCTGGGTTTGGCTGGGCAACCATTTTCCTTGGTTTCAGAACCATTAACCCTTAGTTTGGCAGCAATTACCCTTGGTTATGCAACCATTTACCCTTGGTTAAAGAGCCATTATCCTTTGGTTTGGCAGTCTTCAAGGCTTCATTGAGCAGCCATTAAGCATTGGTTGGGCAACCATTATACCATAGTTGGACAACCATTAAGCATTCATTGACTGTCATTTACTCTTGATTAAAGAGCCTTTATCCATTGATTTAGCCATTATCAATCCTTCATTGAGCAGCCATTCAGCATTAGTTGGGCAACTATTACACCATAGTTGGACAGCGATTAAGCATTCATTGACAGTCATTTACCCTTGGCTAAAGAGCCATTATCCATTGATTTAGCAATCATCAATCCTTGATTGAACAGCCATTAAGCATTGGCTGGGCAACCATTTCACTGTAGTTGGACAGCCATTATACCTTCATTGACAGTCATTTACCCTTGGTTGGCAGGCCATTATGCCATGGTTTGAGCCATTAAACTTTGGTTGGGCAACTATTTAGCCTTGATTGGCAGCCATTTACCCTTGGTTGATTTGGCAGTCACTAAACCTTAATTGGGCAGCTATTAAGTCTTGATTGGGCAGCATTTAACCTGCATTGGGCAGCCATTTATCTTGTATAGATAGCTATTATCCCTTTGTTGACCTGCAATTTAACCTGTGTTGGGCGGCCATTAAGCCTTGTTTGGGCAGCCACAAGCACTCACATGTGCTTTTTTTTACCATTTTCACACCAATTTAGCAAGGGTATATAGACATGTTTCCACTGAGCTAACTATTAGTTTTTAGATCACTGACTTTTTTATTTCAGAGTGAGAGACTTCGTGCTAGGGGAACAGAGTCAGAGGAGAAGGTACAGCAACGACTGAATACTGCTCAGGAGGCACTGGAGTATGGTAAACAATTTCACAAAAATTTTTTCTTGCAGTTTTATGTAATTTGTTTTGGCAGCAGGTAGAGAACAGTGCAAAATGTCATCGAACTCATTACGGACTCTGGTGTAACTTCTTTTTTTTTTTACATTCCCCACCTTTAGTGTGTTACCGTGTCATTAATTAGGATGTTTTTTTAACTTGTTGCCAGGCATATTTTTGTGAAAATTGCAAAGATATTATTCTTCCATCGATCCTTGTTTCTTTCCTGTCATCAGTTGATCCGTCAAAGGTTATTGGAATTTGTTTGATTATTAAACTCAAAAGTTGCTTGATAAATTTGACTAAACTATACTGGAATATGGTCACCAGAAACAACAGTGTACTGTGTGAACATACATTAGGATCCTTTATTATATAACATTTATGTTCATCCAGGTATGTATTGTTCCTGGAACTGGAAACTTCAAAACTGCATTGCAGTTTCCTTACCAAATCACAAGATATCATTCCACTTGACATGAAGTGGCCTTACCAAATAACTAGACATTGTTCCACTGAAATGAAATAGCCTTACCAAATCACTAGATTAGTTCATAATTTATTCCTTTCATGTAATATAAAGTAAGCAGTATTATTGATGTTTTAAATGCAAATTTGTCACTAAAGGAGATCACATATCATATTTTGATTATACAGATTTCATTATGATATGTCTAAAGTATGTAATTTACTGTCTGAAATTTTAGTATTTTAGTAAGAACACCATAGTTCTTTCCATTATTGACAGATCCTAATCCAGTAAGTTTACTTTTGTAATCAGGCAAATGCTTCATCAATAGCTCCTAAAATCCCACCAGTATTAGCCCATGAAACTTCTGTCATACCCAAAACATGGAGTGTATATTTGCCTACCCAGAGCAGTTTTCACATAAACAATTTCTTGTTCTCAGAACCCTTGATAAGTGGAACCATCAGTGACAATACTAATAAATGGTGCTTATTTAATCTTTTGTTAAGTTTATTTCTTGCATACTGTGCAATAAATACTAACAAGGCTTTTGACTCTTTGTCGTTAAGATATGTTTGACCAAGATCAATTTCCTTTTTGGCATCCAAAAGGACCATCCATATATAATCTCTGAATGGCCTTATAATTTTTACTGGGGAATGTATGTTCCTAAACAAGACTGACATTCTTCCAACAACTTTTTTGTTTCGCATCATGACGATGTTACTTGCAGATGAGTTTAGATAGCTCTTGACTCATGGCCAAACATTTCTGATGGATTTGGAATTTGATTTCATGGTATACTATTGTTTCCAACCATAAACAGCATTTACTTAAGGATTAAAGTTGAACCATGGACAACTGCATTTCCATTTCTCTAAAAATGTTTGGTTCCTACTTTCTTTCTCACATTACCTTTGTCCTCGTTATTGTCAGTCCTCTGCCTTTTGCTGAATTTTCCACAACTTTTAAATTTCACCACATTTTTCTAATCTCTTTCTTTGTTTAATGTTGATCCTGATTAATGTGACAGTAGTGATTTGCACATCATTTGTTGTGCTTAATTTAAAGCGTGCCTGAAATTTGGATTTACATATGGGTGTTACAGCAAGTTCAGTATCTAAAAATAAGTTATCTGCATGCATTTCTGTTTTGGAATTCATTAAAAACAATACAAGAAAAGCGAACTTTAAAATTAATTACATGCATTCAATTTTCTATTAGTCTGGTGGACTTACACTGGAAACTATTTATTAGTCCGTGACGAAAACAATTGGTTGCAGAATAATGAGCATCCGTTAGTTTCAAACCCTGATATTTGATCTGTCAGATCATTCATAAACATTTACATACATATATCTGTCAAATACATGATCCAATGACATTAACATTGGAATTATACTCTGCTGCCTATGAATCCAGATCTGAAAGAAAAAAAGACCCCCCCCCAATCTATAAATAAAGGGAAGTAACTCTCTTTGTTCCACCTAGGTGACCAACAGTATCCCAGATTTAACCAGTTTAAATTTTAGCTTGCAGTTGTGAACAGCGCCTCCAAGAATCCATTGCAGTTTATATTTAATTTTTACGATCAATCATTTATTTGCAGTGTATAGTAAGTCGATAAACAACATTTGTGTTGTGCCTGGTGGATTTGTATTTTTTCAGTTTTAGCAGCAGTAGAGCTGAACAGGCCACTTGGCTGAAACCTTATTTATAAAAAATAAAGGTTCCTACAGAGGCTGAAAAGAAAGGTCAATAACATAAACCGAACCTCCTAACTTTTATTATTACCATATAGTTTGAAAAACGGATAATAAATCGTTTGGGTTAGCTCATTTCCGTTACTTTTTGTTGACGTATTTTTTTTTCAGATTTTTATGCGATTTCATTTACTCGTGGGTTATTCAATTTTTGTCGTTCAGCTCTACTGCTGCTATGAATTAAACAGCCATTATAGATATTATCAATAATGAGTATTGGAGAACCACACTCAGCTAAATTAACTCGAGAGCGACTAGAGGCAATTAAAAAATATCTACCTGTTCGTGATTCTGTTAAGCAACAACTACAATCGCGTCAGGAGTCTCAGGTGGAATTTACAGAAGGTACAGAAAAATTATTTAAACCGATTGTCGAACCAACGAAGAAAATTGTTACAGCAACTGAGGCAACACAAAGAGCTCTTGCAACATTGCCTGTTGATATTGCTGACCTGATTCAAGCTGCTCAGCCAGCTGCTGCTCAGCCTGAAGGCGCTGAAGCACCAGCCCCTAAACCAAAATTAGTTGAATTGATAGATAAATTTGATGAAGTAACTATTAAAACAATTAACAATATTGAAAACCTACAAGAATTGGCTGAATTTGCTGTGAATAATTATAGTCAAAGAGATAAATTAATGAAACCTGAATACGCTAAAGATATTAAAAACATTGATCAATGGCAAAAATATTTATATCGCATATACATGAATGTTCAACAAGCTAGAAAAGCTGATCTATCATATCAGGTTTATAGTAATGAAATTAAAAAATTTAAACAATTAAGAAAACAAGAAGAAGAAATGGAAAGAAAAAAACGTAAAAGGCAACAATCTTCAAAACCATTTGAATTACTACCAATATCATCACCACAACAATTTGAATTATCACCAGTATCATCACCACATCTTAAATTTCCATCACCAGAGCAACCAATACCACGACTGCAACCACTACTACAACAACACAAAATACTACAACAACAACAAGAGACAATGACAATGAGAGCAACAACAACAAGAGCTACAACAACAAGAGCTACAACAACAACAAGATCTACAACAACAACAAGAGCTACAATGAGAAAAAAAACGTAAAAAAAAAACGTTAAGAGAATCATTTCGTCGTCTTCTAAGATCACCAAAAGTATTACCGGAACAAGTTGAAGAGGGAGAAGAAAAAGAATTTCAAGACGATCCTGGCGCAACTGGAAGTGGTCTAGGAAGTGGTTTTATTACCTGTCCTAATAATGTTCTTGCTGATGTTGATCGATTAGAAATTCTCATTGGAGGAAAACGAGCTGGTAATAATTCCCCAGAAATCATTAATGAAGTAGCTGATATTTGCAAACGATTATTTACAGGCGGTATCATGGATATTGATGTATATCGGTCCCTCATTAATGAAATCGCCGATGAGTATCATAGTGATTAAGTATGTAATTAGTGATAAAGTCACTTAATAATAAAATGATCATACACAATACTCGTGGACCTACCATGGTCAGGGTAATAAACTCTCGATTACCGGTATACAAAACGACCTACGGAGATGGATTAGGTGATGTTATTCAGGGTCTGTTTAGAAGAATAGCCCCAAAAGCAATACCGATTGCAAAGCAGCTAGGAATGAAAGCTATTGATGTTGTTCGTGAAAAAGGTATAGGCGCTGTTGGTAATCTTGCTAGCAAAGCATTCTCAGCAATTAAAGATAGACTATCACGATTAATACGCAGACCACAAGCGACCCGACCTCAACCTGTGAAATTACCTAGAACTGAGGTGATGCCAGCAAATGTCAGTAAAATAATAAATCAAGCAGCTAATCAAAAACTAGCGGAGTTAGCTGATATCCCGATGTCGGAAAAGGAAAAAAATATAACCGCTAGTCTGATAGCAGGAAGTGGTCTTCGAGTTAGACGAAGACGATAATAATAAGGATGTTTAAGCGCATATCTGACCCCGCGTTTGACATGGATGCACCAGTTCTCAAAGATGAGTCTGTGCGCGATTATCAGTATTATTCTTACGACGCACGAATTCCAGATCAGCGTGGACGAATCGAACTACAGGTTCAGGATACAAGTAGATATTTCTTATCCGCTGAAGCATTTATCAAATTTGAAGGTGAAATTATAAGGAAAAATGACGTCGAATACGTCGCTGATATTAGGATTGGTTTTGTTAATAATGGTATTATGGCGTTATTTGACAGCGCTACATACATGATTGACGGAAAAAATATTGAATCAATTCAGAAAGACGTCGACGTTGCCACAACGATATTGGGTCTTGCGAGATACAGCGACGATTACTCAAGATCAGCTGGTCCATCAATGATGTTTGTCAAGGATACTTCTGACCACCCTGACAGTAGAAATCAGGTTTTTCGACAACCCAATGATCGAGCTCTTGCTCCTGTTCCTGCTGCTATTGAAGATCTACCTTTTCCAAATCCAGAATTTAACTTAGGATTTGCAGCACGTAGATCAATGTTAAGAGATAATAGGAGAAGATTTTCATGCGCAATTCCACTGTCACATATTTTTGGATTCTGTAGAAATGTCAGAAAAGTCATTTTCGGAGCCAAACATACGGTTGTACTTGTACGAAAAGGCGATGATAATGATGCATTATGGAGACCTATTGGTGATGCTGGTAAAGTAATACTAACAAAACTTTCCCTGTGGATGCCAGTGATGACTCCCTCAATATCTGAAGAAGATCGGTTACTATCTTTTATGAGTCAAGGCGGTAAATCAACGTTATCATGGTTAACAATGACCACAGATGCTGTTCAGAGTGCAATTGATGGTTTATTTACATGGCAGATAGCTTCTCAGCAAGGTGTTTCTGCACCACGACACATATTTATTGCGTTTCAAAATACTGCACGAATAAACTCGCAAACACATAGTCACATGATATTTGACCAACTCGGTGTTTCTGAGGTTTCATTAAGGATAAATGGACATCAAGAACCATCCGAGGATATATTACTGAATTTCGATCAAAATCATGTAGCACGTGCATATCATCGATTAATGTCGTTTATGGGACGTGATCAGAATATTGATACTGGTTTACAAATATCGCAGTTAGATTTTACAACGCTGTATCCGATTTATTACTTTTCACTAGAACATTTAGATTTAACCAGACAATCAGTAGTTGATATACATTTTCGAGCTCGTGTAACATTGCCAATAGCACCAGCACCATTAATTCCTAATTACAGAGCAATAGCCGTTATACTCAGCGATAAATCGATGTTACTCGAAGGTGTTGGTGGACGAATGAGAGTTATTGATGCTCCAGTAGAAAACATGTAATTAGATCGTTCATAATATTAATAATGTCATATCATCACGTTAGTGTGAGTCTGACTCCTGGTCAGATTAAAAGGCTGCAATCAGCATCAAAAAATAATTGTGGAATAAAAATATCGCTAAAGCGAGAACAAATGACCGGTGCAAATAAACTATCGTTGACCGAGCGTCAGTTCAAAAACTTCAATGACGCTAAAAAATCAAATAAAGGCGTTAAACTTAATCTTTCTGCGGGCGCCATCAAAGATATTGCTAAAACGGGTGGTATATTTCCGCTTCTTGCAGCAATACCAGCATTAATAGCAGCTGCAGCCCCAGCTGTTGCAAAGGCAGCTGCGTTAGGTGCTGTTGGAACTGCTGCTGGAATGGCGTTAAAGAAAGCAACCGGACAAGGAATCAAAAAAAGGGAAGAGGTTTAAGATTACCAGGGACTCCACATTCATGGTACGGAAAGGGTCTAAGATTACCAGGGACAGTTTACTAATATCACCTATGTCCAATTTTGATTTACTTAATGCTGCTAAGCAATTAAAAATAAAAAATTTCAGAGGTGTTTTTATGCGCGATCAATTACCTAAAAAACCAAACAATATTGAAACCGGTATCATTAATCTCGATAAAAACTCTGGTCCAGGCACGCACTGGGTCGCATATGCAATTGATCCACGTGGAATTATTTATTTTGACTCGTATGGATTAGCACCACCAAAAGAATTTTTAAAGTACGTTACCGGTGATATTCCAATCTGGTATTCAACGCTACCAACACAAAAAAAACTGATCCTCCAATATGCGGTCGTGAAACCCTCGCTATGCTTGATGCTGTATCAAAATCAACAGCGCCGCCTCATAAAGTCGTACACGCGTTCACTACGCTACGTCATAACACTTAAACTGATATCAGTAAATATAATGGTAGATATTTATGGAAGATCCTCAGGTAAAACTCAGAAGTTCGATTTATCTAAATATGCAACTCTTGATCAGCTCAGAAATGAAATCGATGATTTATTAAATATCACGAGTGTGGATCAAAATGAAGTTGTTGTTTTTCAGGACAAACAAGGACGATTAAAATCGAGTAATATACAACTATCAGATGTTCTTTTACGAATTCCCAACGCGGTTGTTAATAATGTCGTTATTTTCACTGATCAAGGTAAAATACAAGATTCCGGTAAGTCGGTTAACGATTATGTTAAGAAAACTGGTGATGTATTTACTGGCGATATTGATATGTCAAGAAAAAAAATTACGTATCTGGGAGATCCAATAACAGATTTCGATGCCACAACAAAAAAATATGTTGACGATCAAGAATACAGGTACGTGTTGGTTAGCGGCGGTATAATGCGAGCATTTCTCAACATGAACAATAATGGTATTAATAATCTCAGAACACCAGAAACGGAATTCGACGCTGCAAATAAAAAATATAATGACGATAGGGAAATTGCGATTAATGAAAGAATTCTTGTATTAAGAACTGAATATAATGCTCATGTACAAACATTTCTAAATTTTTGTAGAAATATAAACAGAAATATTAACAAACTTTTTGGAACTCCACCAACTGTTATTATTAATCTCGCTGACATTAACACGAAAATCAACGATATCATTAGTGGCATTCCTAATATTATTCAAAAAACTAATCTCGTTAAAATTCCTCACAAGCAGATCATTAATATGGTATATACGGTAGCATCAGGAAAAGCAACATGGACACCGGAAAATAACACCCTTAAACATACCGCAGAGGTCACTGGTGTATATAGATTATCTATATTTTGTGCTGAAAAATTTACTATATTTACCACATTTACATGGCGTCATTCAACCGATAGTTTTTCTGGAACTGTGTCTATAGTGTTAAACAAAGATGCTGAAGAAACGTTTATGCTGGTAGCGGATAATAAAAAGTTAACCACAGCAGATTATTGGTGGTGTATTGAATTTGTAGCTGAAACTCCTCAATTAGTTACCTAGATAAATATAATGAATCAGGAGTCATTTATCGACGTTCAACGTCACAGATACGCTCAAGTATGTGAGTGTCAAACTAAACTAAAAAATATCATCGACGATTACACGATAAAGGTAAAAAAATATCGTCGTCGTATGGTCGTTATTGATATAATGGTATACTCGGTTTCTGCTGTTATTGCTGGAACTGGATTATTACTATCAACAATAACGATGACGGCGCCTGCAGTTGTAACAATTATAGTTTCAACGGCAACAACATGCCCAGGTATTTTCAGTATTATCGCTAAGAAAATATCTACGTGTACAAATAATAAACTAAACGAGTACGTGATGAAATTGCACACAGCAACAGCCGCATACACTAAATTATGCTCGTATATTTCAGCGTATCTCGGTGATGGTAAAATATCCGATGAGGAGTTCGTAACGATAATGAAAACCTACGATGAAGCATTCATAATCGCTAGTGATAATAACGGAAAGATGGAGAATTAAATAATAACGATAATAATAATGTCAGAGTCGCAATTACTTCAGCAGATCGTAGCTAATACAACACCGTCAAAAACTACAATGATATCATTAAGTTCAACCAATCCTGAATTTAGTGTTAATTTTCCGACTGCAATTCCAGCAAAGGAAATAGCATTAGCGCAATTACGAGTTTATTATAGTTGGCCTAATATTAGATCAAAACCGTTTGGTGGACAACAACCAAATAATTCACTGGTATTTGCGAATAAAAATAAACCAGATGGAACACCTGATTGGCAAGTTGTTGGAATTTCAACGGGCAGTTATCAAATAGAACAGATTAATGATGAATTCCAACGCAGAATTAAATCTATCACAGGAAAAGAATCTAAAATAGCAATAACTGTTCATGAACCAACATTATCAGCGGTGATTGAAATAAATTCTCCTGATTACCTCGTAGATATTTATCAAAGTTCGATCAGATCCGTGTTAGGATGGCCTGATGTTCCACCTGTTTATAATGGAGTTTCAGAACCAAAAATAGAAGAGTTTAAAACGAGTGAAGAAAAATTCATTAAAGATCCAGAATATCGAGGAAAACAACCATGGAGTAATACAAGATTTGGATTTCCAAACGACGATATATATTACTTTACCGATTTTGACGGTAAAAGAATCCCGAAGTTGAATAAAGCATTATTTATTGTTAACACAGACACCAGGACGAAGATTAGTTTCTATACTGTTGATGTAGGATTTATTAAACATTTTTTAGATACTCTTAAACACGAATGCGATAAAACGTTTAATGATTTAAGAAATTTACTTATTTCATTATCACAACATTATAATGAAAGTGTAAAGCAGCAAATAATTGAGTCAATAAAACACTTAAATGGTATCTTATTCGATTTATACATCGTTAATCGAAGTATTATAAACACCGCGACTAAATTCGATGGAAATCGTTACACAAATCCAGAATCTAAACAAGTATTTCTTAATCGTTATAAAATAACAGAAAAAGATTTACAAACATTTGTTATACCAGATTTAAATAACGCTGAAATGAAGAAATCATTAAGTGATCTTATTGAAGAATATTATCCGGGAGTAATTGAATCGTGGAGAAAAATAGCCCCACCACCGGTTATACTAAAACACAATAACAACCCCTTTGGTGCCGGACGTCATATATCGCCAGGCATTGTAAATATAACAACAACAATTGCAGTCAATCTAGTATGTGATGTTATTGAAGGTAGCTATCAGGTAGATCTTTCTAAATCTAGCCAGGCCCAGCAAGGGTACATATTATTCAGTTTTAGCCCGTTGGTTCCTCCCGGTTCGTTAATTGTATTAGAGCCAATTAATCCCGTGTACCTGCGAGTTCATAATCTGTTATTATCAAGAATACACTTTAAACTCACAGACCAAAATAATAGAATTCTGGACACGAGGAACGAAGTGCTAAATATAAACCTGTATGTGAAATCATAATACGTTATTATAACAAAAAAAAATATCCGGATGTCTATAATATTATTCTTTTGTTTACATAAAATCCGTGCACAATCGAAATCTATTATCTAGAAGACTGTGGCTGCAATTGATTATTCCATATAACGGCTGTGCGTAAAGTTATTTTAAGAACCGCTATATAACTAAATCAATATCCGCTGTTACGGCTTTACGTATAGACTCAGTGTTATAATATATATATTTTGGAAACTAGAAATATAAAATCTCATTTTAGACAGAAAAAAATGTGGTTTTTGTTAGAGAATATTGTAGTTTTTAGGAATGTAACGATATGACTGACAAATTGTTAAGCTAAGGTTATTGGTAAACACATACTAACTTTTTCAATATGTATTTATAACAAGGTCCGATAGCTCAGTTGATAGTGTGTAGAAACTCTCATCCGGAGGGTCATGGTTCGAAACCCAAGAAGGACAAATTGTCTGCGGGGGGCGATTTTAGGCCAAGATTTATAATTTATTGGGGGCTCCAGCCACCCCCGTCTTCAGAGTACACCAATCCACTACGTCAACACGTGGTGGATTCACTTTTGTGAATCACCCATTGGTTGATCGTTATGGGTTGGTGTGCTGGCGTGAAGACGGCATTTCATCATCATCATCATCATATCATCATCATATCATCTCATCAAAAATATACAGCGGGGGGTGATATGAGGTCGTGACCTTGTGACTTCACTAAAGGGGTACCCCACACAAGGGCCATTCCAAAAGACACAATTGCAAAACTTAAAATAAACTTAATGAGATTCCAGGTCACAAAGACCAATCAGCCTTTGAGTTCCTAGAGTTTCGGTTACGGATATCTAGGAATTCTTGTAAGGCAATAAACAGAATCTGATTGGTCACTAAAATAAGACCTACACGTGTATAAACAACCCTCTGAGTTCTTAGAGTTTCGGTTACGGATATTTAGGAATTCTTTCGGGGGTAAACTAATAACACGTATAGACAACCCTCTGAGCCTCTAAAGTTTCGGTTTCGGATATTTAGGGGTCTCTTGGGGGTAAATGTCTAAACAAAGATTCGGAACCTCATTAGGTTTATCTGATACAACTATGGAATGGTAGACCGAATGTCACCCCGCGCTGTATATTTTTGTTTATTTTTATATTAAATATATAAATATATATATAATGAACCAAGAAAACATTAATGATATTATTTCTGCGATTAAAAAACTAAAATATAACGGAATAAAAATATTTGATAATCTCGACCCTCAGAAAATTATATGCGATTTTGAATTACTGCAACAAAGAAAATTTGATAATAAATATACACTACCTTCAAACTACAGATTTATAAAATTAATTTATCAAGCTATGCTTGAATCATTAGCTATAGTAAACGACAATCAGGTAAAGTTATTTGCACCTCTTGCACATTCGATCGAAAATATTAAATCCGAACTGTCTCACGAGTACGAAAGAAAAAAGATCGTGGATAATCGTGTAATGCAATTAAGAAAGATTATGCTATCTGATTCTGTCAAAAATGATAATGACGCTGAGAGCAGCGACGGTGAAGGTGAACCCCTGACAGAGTCAGTGACTGTAATTATGGCTAAACAAAATCCTTGGGAAAATTGACAGTAGAACTATTTGTTTTTTGTTAGGAAGACAGAGTTAGACATATTCAAATACTATCCACTGATCGTATTTTATTGAAAATGCAGATCTAGTAATATTATCTGCAACGCATTTTACTGAAGGTGGTATTATGTCAAAATATTTGGCAGCAGAATTAATTGACTTGAACACAATTTCTTCACCATCTACATTTACAGATTTAACAGATCTTGCAAATTGTGCGCCGCCAGTGTTTCCGGATTTACAGTTTTGACTCTGTGTAGTGATTCGTAGATTTCCAAGTGAGTTATCAAGCTTATTGCCGTTGATGTGGTCAACCACATATCCATCTTTGATTATTCCAAAAAAACACTCGTAGGTAAATCTATGTGAGTAATAATTTTTCTTGCCATTAGCAGTAAATCTAAAATAACCAAATTTATTAAGATTACCTACTGGTTTTTTTAATCGACAGTTTCTAATCACACCTTCTCGCGATGCTTCATAATTGGTAAGGATTGGATGTTTCACAAATTCGTTTTGCTCCATTATATATATAATATTATTAATCTAAATCATTGTTTTGAAATCTAACCAAATAATCTTCTACGGTCTTTATAGGAGAGTCAGTGTTATTTTTTTTTGTCATAATATCGTTTTAATTCTCTGTATTTTTTTCCGCCACATTTTAGACACAATTGAGTTTTTCCTCTTACTCCAACACCACATTTCACGCACGGTATTGGTCCTGTACTTCCATTTTTGATACTTTGTGCATGATTTCCGCAGTATTTGTTCACACACGATTTATTACAAGTAGAAGTATATCCAATTTTGAGCCAAGCACATTTGTTTTGTGTTTCAAGCATTATATATATACTAAAATTTAATTTAAATATTTGTTTTAATTATATGGAGGAATTATCCGTTATTGAACCTTCCCCTGCTAGATTCGACCTTGACAGACTATCAGAATATAAATTTAGTACTTCGATGCAGGATCTGGCATTAACGGATGAGGATGTAACCGAACGTATTCGTGAAGCAAAAAAGGAATTTCGTGACGATGGTGCTGCTCATGTATGGTCAACATTCAGAGTTGGAAATGTTACTAATATGATGAATGACAAACGAGGAAAAGTAATTATTAATCACCTTGATAATCAAAAATATTTTATTTTAATAAAATTTATTGTAAATACAGAAGAAAATATTTGGATTATTCGTGATAAGCTCGATCCAGTCCGTGTGCAGTCCGGTGGTAATATTGTTCTTTTGAGTAATAAATCTAAGCCCGGAATACTAACCGGTGTTGACAAACCTTACTATATACAAAGTTATCCAGCAACTGCAGTTGTATATGCAATATATCCGCTGAATGATAAACCTAATGTTGCGGATCTCAAACCGATGAAAATATCAAGAATAAACTGTGTAGCTGAACGAGTTACAGAACATTTCATAAACGCGATACGTGGTAACGGTTTAACTGATTTAAGACGTAAAAAAATAAACAAATGGGAAGAGTCCGTTAAAGATACTGGAGCGTCTATCAAAGATGTCGCTGAGCTAGAAAAAAAATTAAAATTCCCAATAACAGTAAAAACGCTGACAGGAGAGATTTTATACAAATCGAAATATAAATCAAGAGGAGCTCCGATAGATATTATTGATCATAATTCGCACGCATGGACCTCAGCAGTAACAATATTTCCACGAGATAGAACTGTTAAATTTTATAACGGTGACATCTTTGATTTTATTAAAAATATCAGCAAAAGTGACCCTGTATCCATTTGGTTATTTCAGAGTTCGGAATATGATAATTACGATCAGTTTGTACGGCCTAATGGTGATATTTACCGTACAGAATCTCTTAATGTAGAAATTGAACATCTTGCGCAGCGCCTTTGGCATGAATATGCTTCAGACGATGTCAAAATTAGACAATTATTAAATAATTGTTTTACAGTTCCATCTGTAGCGGCTCATTTCGCTCAGGAAAAGAATTTATGGAAACCAACACGATCGGAATTCCTTGAAGATGTCAAGAAAAGCTGTGTAGAATATGGTCACGGTGGATTATGGAACACCAAATACAAACATAGTGATGTTATCTCGGTTGATATGGTAGCGTGTTATCCTGTAAGTTTTCTTGGATATGGAGAATGTTCTAAATACTTTAAGAGATTCGGACATCCTACACATGACATGACCAGGGTTGCGATAAACGGACATTTACCAGATTTTGACTTAACCGGATTTGCTCATGTAGAATCATTCGAGTTTGCAGAAAATCTCCATCTGATTACTTATGCTTGGTTTGGAAGACATTTTTCAGAAAAATATTGGGTTCCAATAGTACTATTGCGATATATGCTTGATGCTGGATTTTTAATATCGTTGAGAGTAACTGAAGCGATTATATCGTATAATTCACAGAAGCAAGTTTGGTTACCAGAACCAAATAAATTTAATATTGATGATACCAGAAAAGAATTCCCTGATATTGATGAAGATCATATTATTAAAATAAATAAATGCAGGAATGAATACGATGAGAAATTTACAAAAGATCTCGGTAGAAAGATAATCGGTAAATTTACTCAAGGTGGTTCATACGATTATAAACGGCATTGTACAAGATTGATTATGGATGATGCTGAACTAGATTTTATAATCGCTGATACAACTGAGAAAAATACGTTTATAAACAGATGTAATGCTTATTTATCTGATGGAACGAAACTAGGTACCATTGTGAGCTATCTTGATGGCGAGTCACCGCAGTTTACTCATTTAAGATCTTCGATGTTAGCTTATGTTTCAATAAATCTATTATCGATGATAAATAAATTTCCTCGTTATGCCATCAGAGTCGCTACTGATTCGTTCTACATAAATAAAAAATATACAGATTTGTTAAAACCGCTACTTGGTAATGATGAATGGGGATCATGGAGAATAAAACAAGAAAATATACTTAGTTATTCTGAATCTGCAGATGTTGAAATTGTGGAGACATATTACAAAAATAATAATCAAATATTAAAGTCATCTGCACCATCTGTGTATGATCCTGTATCTAGATATAAAACCGTTTATCTTATGGGTGTGGTGGTTCAGGTAAAACAACTCGTGTAATTAATTTATTTATAAATAATACATCAGATATGATTGTTTTAACACCGACGCACAAACTTGCTAGAGAAATAAAACAACGAGGAGTAAAATCGTGTACTTATCACAGTTTCTTTAGATGGTGTGGAGACACATGGACTCCTGAACGAATGGGTGAGAAATATATACCTAAATATATTATATGGGACGAGATATGCACAGTGTCGTTAGAAACACTAAAAACATTTCTTGATTGGTTGTTACTAAAGAATATTGCTGTGATTATGTGCGGCGATAACGGTCAACCACCACCCTTTGTTGGAGAGTCTCCACATGAATGGCTGAAGAATAACGTAGATTATTATGAAGAAATAAATGATGACCATAGAGCTATTGATGAACCGCTGAAGGAATTTAAAAGGTTAATCAGACTTCAGCCAGACAGAGTACAATGTGAGATAATGCGAGGAGTAATTCCAGAGACTTCTATGAATGAATTTTTGACTTTATGGAATCCCGCTGATTTAATAGTCGCGAGTAGAAAGATAGTTCGTGATGAACTACAGGATAAATTATTTACGTTACATAAAGAAAAGTTTTCAGATCTACCTGTACCATTATGTTATCGCCCCCCAGATACTCGACGACAGAATATTGATGTTGAAATTCCTGGTGGTGGAATACAGAATCTTGTCCTGAATGATATTATTTTAGTCGATATTAATGTCGTTGAGAATGCGCTGAGTATGAATAAATCACCGTGGACGTTAGGATACGCTATAACAATTCACTCGTCACAGGGATTAACTATAACTGATACTAAAATCTGGATTGTAGATGATCGGATCGAATGGTCGAATTTAGTCTATGTCGCCGTATCTCGAGTCAGGAGAATATCGCAACTACGTAGAGTTATTGTAGATTACTTAATAACTGAAGAAATCGTTAACAATATCGATATCAATAAAAAATTAGTCAACTATAAAAAGTGTGACAAAAAAAATAAACGTGATTTTGATCTTGATACTGAATTTATTATAAAACTAAAACAACTACAAAATAATCATTGCGCAAGTTGCAACTGTAATATGTCATGGCAGTATTCGAATAATAATCCAAGACAATTTACCGTAGACAGAATTAATAGTGATCTCGGTCACACACGTGAAAATGTAATGCTGACTTGCCTTGAGTGTAATCGACGTCGAGGCTCTGGACGTTTACAAAATTGAGCTTGGTGGTAATTGTGTATTCTCAGGAATTACTTGTAATTGTTCACGTACAAATCCACGCTGAGGGGCTGTAGAATCTAGTCTGTATATTGGAGGTCTACCAGTGGATCTAACCACGCCAGAAATTTTATGTGTAGTCACGCTCCAGATAGGATCGGTTGCTCTTTTTTTACCACCTTCAAGTTCGCCAGGTTCATATAAATATCTTACAGTTACATTACCTAATACTGGTTGAGAGAAAGATTCACGTCGTTGTCCGTAGCCATTGCTACGGGGTATATATATTTTTTTGATCGCATTAGAAGGTTTCATGGAAGTTGCATGAGTAATTTCATTATTCAACGCAGCTATCACACTCGGTAATCTTGCAACCCATTCACGAGATCTATCCTTAAAGTCAGCGGATATTTCCCTTGCATATTGGTATCCAAATAACCGCTCAGCAAGTGTTCGATTAAATCGTTCAACGATTGCCTGATCACGATGAATTTCCGTATGTCCTCGTCTGATTTTAACGTTGTGCTTGTTCATCAACGATGATACTACTCCAAGAAATTCTTTACCGGGATCAACTTGTAATAACCGTGGCCATCGTAGACCATCACGTTGATAAATGCGCTCAAACGCAGATGCAACTTCAGATGTTGTCTTTGTTGATAATGGCTCCGCTTCCTTATATCTACTCGCAATGTCAACGACAGTTAACGCGTATTTGTACGTGCGTGATTTTCGTCCACGTGTTTTAATAGTATCGTGTGGTAAAAACAAAATATCTGCTTGATGAACTTCATTAGGGACACTAACATCAAAATGCGCGTAATGAATTCTTTTAGGTGGACTTAGGAAGATTTGCCATATTGCCTGTCGTGCTAACCATGATGCAGCGACATCACGTGAAACTTTTGCTGCTTCGGCGAGTTTACTAATAGCTGCTTTACCTCTCCAAAATCCTCTCGGGGAATAATAAACAGATTCCATTATGATAGTTATATAATTAATTGCCAGCCCCTAGCACCAGTTTACCCTTCATAGCAGTTTTTACTAGAAAACTAGCTAATTTTTCTCTGAGAGATTTATTAGGTATAGAATTTAACGCGTGAATCAATTTCACATCGGCGAGATGTCGTTGTTGCAAATCCTTACTTTTATACGCGACATCATGAACGTAACATGCTTGATCAATCTTATTTACTGGATACTCTCCTGGTTTTGGTTGATCTTGATCATCAAGTCAGATATCAAGACGAGTTCCAGGATCACAATAATTATATCCGGGTAAATGTTTCTCACCGGGATATTTAGCCCATGGAGTTCCTGGTAATTTTCCTAACGAAGCAGCGATATCACCCCCACCTGTCTTTGTTGGAATAAATTTATATTTCTTGGTACCACATTTCACACACTTGCCTGTAAGTGCACGTCTTTTATTTTTTGTTGTTATTGTCGCTAATTCAGTAGTATCGGTAGGTGCTCTGCATCGAACACAATATAGACTCATATTATTTATTATATGGATATAATTGACTTTTCTGCGACACGAAAACAAGAACCAGTAAAACACCATCCAGCTCTTCCGAATTCTATCAGAATGATTATAATAGGCCCATCTGGAAGTGGGAAGACGCAATTACTGCTTAATCTAATAATGAGATGGTTGAAGTGGGATAAATTATATTTAGTAGCGCCATCTGTAGATGATCAGCGATGTTACGAAGTACTTAAAGATTTTAATGAAAACGCAAAATCGTTACATGAAGACAATGTCATAGACTTTATTACTGATATTGATGAAGCGCCATCTGTAGATGATCTGGATGGATTCATTAATAATTTAGTAGTGTATGATGATGTTATGCTGGACAAACAATCAAATCCAGCTAGAATATTTTCACGAGGTAGACATAAAAACACAGACGTGATTTATGTTACCCAGAGATACACACAAATTCCAAAAGTAATCAGAGACAACTGCAATATTTTGGTTGTGTTTAATGGCGTAGATAATCATACGCTGCAAAATATTTATTACACTTGGTGTTCAGGCGACATGGACATGAACAAATTTAAAAATTTCTTTTCAAAAGCACAAGCTGCTCCCTTTGGTTTTGTAATGATAAATTTACACGATCCAAGGTCAAGATATCTTAACGGACTTGATATAATTTTGGATAAAAATCATAGCAGCAGTAGAGCTGAACGACAAAAATTGAATAACCCGCGAGTAAACGAATCACATAAAAATCTGAAAAAAAATACGTCAACAAAAAGTAACGGAAATAAGCTAACCCAAACGATTTATTATCCGTTTTTCAAACTATTGGTAATAATAAAAGTTAGGAGGTTCGGTTTATGTTATTGACCTTTTTTTTCAGCCTCTGTAGGAACCTTTATTTTTTATAAATAAGGTTTCAGCCAAGTGGTCTGTTCAGCTCTACTGCTGCTGTTTTTTAATGGCCATTATTGTCTGTGTGATATTGGTTAGTAACAGACACGTTTTCACCACAGTAATGGTATTGTGCTGTTAATCTTTGGCTTATGTCACCTCATTAATATAAACTTTTGCCTGTTTCGTTTGTATATTTGTTGTATGCACTTGTTTTTTCGGAGGTGGGTTGACAGAGATATTGATCAAGTGCAAGAAGCACAGATGTTTTGAGTCCTGGAAAACAACCATGAGACATGTCTGGTATGCAAAATTTGATCATCTCACACATGTAGTCTGTGTGCTATATAGACACAAGACATTTGATCTGATGACTTGAATAGGCAATAGAAGGGCTATTAAATAAAGGCAATAGAAGGGCTATTAAATAAAAGGCAATAGAATGGCTGTTAAATAAAAGGCATACTTCACATCTCTATGATGCAAGGTGATGCTAGATGACAAGGTGGAACAACAAACTACTCACTTTTGTCTTTCCATTCTTGAACACGCATGCATGGGCTGTTGATGGCCTTTCAATAAGCTGGGAGGGAATTTCGGCTTATGGCTTTGTTCTAGCAGCTCCAATACTGAAACTAATTGAAAAAATGAAGGGCAGTGACTGCAGAATAGTTCTGATTGCCCCTCTCCAACGAGACAAATCTTGGATTGCATGATATGGTGATTAACACTTACAAAGGAAAACTCTGGTGACCCCATGCTATTCAGACATCCAAGGTTGCCTTTATTCAGTCCATTCCTGGGGAAAATCCTCTTTCACACCTGGCTTTTGTCAGGGAAGCCCTGTACTAAAAGGAGTTAAGCACTTTTATTGAGGAGAGGATTGCAATAGATAGATGGCCCTCCACATTGAAGGTATACGAGGGGAAGTGGTAGGTTCTCAAAATCATGATCACATTAACAATATCACAGCACTCTCAGCCTCAAGTTCCCATTTGGCATTTTTTCTTCTTTAAGGATAAGAATCCCCTATCAATATCAGGGGACACCATTCCATAATCTAGACATATTCAGACATTTTCTGGACCCAGCATGCATTATCAAGTGAATGGACAATGACTGCTTTGGTCAGAAGGACCAGGTATGCATTATCAAATGAATGGAAAATGACTGCATTGGCCATAAGGACCAGGTATGCATTATCAAGTGAATGGAAAATGACTGCATTGGCCATAAGGACCAGGTATGCATCATCAAATGAATGGAAAATGTCTGCATTGGCCATAAGGACCAGGTATGCATTATCAAGTGAATGGAAAATGTCTGCATTGGCCATAAGGACCCAGTACGTATTATCAAGTGAATGGAAAATGACTGTATTGGCCATAAGAGACTTTTGCTATGATTTGTCATTTAAGGAAAGAGATCAATACATAAACCCACATGCACTCACCACTTGACATAATGGAGTTATTAGATCAATATACTTTGAACTGTCACTGGATCAGTTAGTTATATGAAGATTTTGACTCACAAAATGCAGGGTAATGCAGGTAGAACAGTAATTGCACTCCTACTAGTGATGCAGGTAGAGCAGTAATTGCACTCCTACAGGTGATGTAAGTACAGGTTGGATGCTCAAGCATATCTTTGTCTTGTTGCCCATTCACCTAATGTTAATGTAATTGGGTAATTTATTTAATGGAGAAGGTCCAGTTTTTTTAGTAAATTATTACATCACTATCAATCCCTCCCTGACTTGCTTGTAGTATAAGCATTCTCTCAAAGATTTCACTTAGGCTTAAACTGGTTACATACAGGATACTGGTGGCTACCCAGTGGGAATGTGCAGAGTTAGTTTCTTTTGTCTATAATGATACATAGATGGAAAGGCATTTGTTTGTCTTTCATGGAGGGCCGAATTCAGAGCTAGCAGAGAGTAATTTCAGTGTTAATGTAATGAGGTATGTATTTTTATAGAAACATAATTTACTGGAATAAATAACTCTTTCAGCCGGTCAACCAGGGTCCTATGATCACATCATTATAAATGATAATCTTGACACTGCCTATGTGGATTTAAAGAAGATCCTAGCACCTGTAAGTATAGATACCCCCACCCCATTTTATTGCTTAGAAACAACAGAAATTTAAGCTTTTTATTGATAATGTTATTTCCTTATTTCATTTTAAACCTAATTTCCATTGTACACTGCTATGTTATGATTATAAACATATAGATGTTTATTTTTAGAAAATCAATACAGTTGAATTTAGAATAAATATTTAAAAATCCAATTGATCACTGGCATAGTTCACGTAATAGTACAGATTCCAAACTATCACAGAGAGGTCTCACCCAGAATAAGTTTGAATCATTTTATAATAGTACATAAATTTCTAATGGATCACAGGCAGATCTCATCCTGAATAAGTTAGAATCATTTTATAATAGTATATAAAGTTCTACACATTGTTGTTCACTGATTGTACACTAGGGAGTTTAATTTATAGCCTATGCAAAATCAGTTTCTGTTCTAATAATTTCACTATATCTGATCTCTCATAAAGCAGCTCAGTGGAGATTTGATTGGAAATTTGCCCTGTCAGCAACATACAGATTGGAAATTTCCCATCAGCAATATACAGATTGGAAATTTCCCATCAGCAATATACAGATTGGAAATTTGCCCTGTCAGCAATATACAGATTGGAAATTTGCCTGTCAGCAATATACAGATTGGAAATTTGCCCTGTCAGCAATATACAGATTGGAAATTTGCCCTGTCAGCAACATACAGATTGGAAATTTGCCCTGTCAGCAACATACAGATTATGAACCACAGTGCACAGAAAAAAATATTTCACAAATTTTTCACCAAAACTTTCTAAATTTAAAGTTCTTTCGTTCTTCTTAATTTGACTGCTTTACCATAATTAAAATATTTTATGATTTTCCTAATGGTTTCAGAATTTTTGGTGTGCCTTTTCATGAAGTAGCCCAAAATTGAAGTCATTCTTTTGTACAAGATTATATAATACCCCAGGGAAAAATCACATTTTTTTACAATATTTAATACCCAGAGAAAGAAACAATTTACGGTATATAATGCCCAGTAAACAATACCTTTTGCACAGTATATAATGCCCAGAAAAAAAAACTTTTTGTACAATATATAATACCCAGGGAAAATAAAAAATTTTTACGATATATAATGCCCAGTAAAAAATACCTTTTCTTCAGTATACAATGCCCAGAAAATACCTTTTGTACAATATATAATGCCCAGGAAAAAAAATGTGTACAATATGTAATGCCCGGTCAAAAAATACCTTTTGTACAGTGTATCATACCCAGGGAAAATACTTTTTGTGCAGTAGATAATGTCCAGAAAAAAAGTACTTTTGTACAATATATAATACCCATGGAAAGAATACTTTTTATACAATATATAATTCTCATGGGGAAAAAAAATAATTTTTCTTCAACATCATATAATACCCAGAGAAAAAATACATTTGTTTACAATTTTAAATTATAGGAATCAAGCAAACTCAGTGTTCAGGTTTTGTACAGGTATGTTAGCTATCCCTTTCAGATATAATGCCAAAAGAGAACATACTAAAATTTTTGGCTTAATCAAAGACATGCTGAAAGAGAACATGCTAAAGTTTCCTTGCTTAATTAAAGATATGCCAAAAGAGAACTTGCTAAAATTTCATAGTTAATCAAAGATGTGCCGAAGAGAACATACTAAAATGTCATAATTTAATCAAAGATATGCTGAAAGAGAACATAACTAAAGTTTCCTCGCTTAATCAAAGATATGCCAGAAGAGAACATCCTAAAATTTTATAGTTTAATCAAAGATATGTTGAAAGAAAACGTGCTAAAATTTCCAGCTTAATTAAAGATATGCCAAAAGAGAAAACACTGAAAATTCATAGTTTAATCAAAGCTGTGCCAAAAGAGAACATGCTAAAATTTCATTGTTTAATCAAAGATATGGTCTGTGTCAACTTCATTTGACATTTCACATGTTATTATCATGATGGCATAAATTGCACAGTTTGCCAACAAACCTTTCCTTGGAGTAAAAAGGTGGGATTTTTTTTTTTTTTTAAGTAACAAAGGATTTGTGTTCAACCTGCATTAGGTATGGATGAATGAATTTATGCAAATCTTTCCATCTTTCTTTCTACAGTATTCATTCTGTTTATGCATTTGTAATGTATAACAATCATGTTTTATTTAAGGTACTAAAAGTTGTCCAGAAAGGTCCATAATTTTACACAAAAATTCTACTTTAAATTGGTGAGTTCAGCTAATGTACTTCTTGTGTTGTAACCTGTCCTTGCTTGTATGTTCTAGATGTCTAACCAATGATTTTTTTGTGTAATAACCTGCCCTTGCTTGTATGGTCTAGATGTCTAACCAATGATTCTTATGTTGTACCCTGCCATTGCTTGTATGTTCTTGATGTCTAACCAATGATTCTTGTGTTGTACCCTGCCCTTGCTTGTATGTTCTAGATGTCTAACCAGTGATTCTTGTGTTGTAACCTGCTCTAGCTTGTATGGTCTAGATGTCTAACCAGTGATTCTTGTGTTGTAACCTGACTTGACTTGTATGTTCTAGATGTCTAACCAATGATTCTTGTGATGTAACCTGCCCTAGCTTGTATGGTCTAGATGTCTGACCAAAACTTTTTGTGTTGTACCCTGCCCTTGCTTGTATGGTCTAGATGTCTAACCAAAGATTCTTGTGTTGTACTAGCAACCCCAGCTGATTTTTCATTGTCATTTAATTGCTTTTAAAACATGTTAAATGATAGCTCTCATCTCAAGCAGCATAAAACAGTTTAAATTTTGAAAATATCTCTACTAGAAGTAAACTTATGACATTTTAAAGTTGCCAATTTTCTATCAATTTGCTCACCTTTTTCCTTATAATAATACTGTCACACGCGATAAATCCATGGCACCAGAAAAAAAGGAAATTTGACATAAATTGATGTAATTTTGTTATTTTTAATGATAAATTCATAAAACTTTCCAGCTTTATGTAAAACAACATGCTGGACTCGTATTTGCCATTATTGAAGATGTATGTTTACAACAGGGAAAGTTATTTCAAGAAAAATCTCACCAATATTTAAATTTTGTTTGTAATATTTTGTGTGCTAACACACACAGCAACATGTTAATATATGGTGTTAAATCAAAAATGTTTCTTTTCTCCACAGGAAAACCATTCAAATAGAAATTTTAATAAAGTTAATGCTGGTAACCATGTATCAAATCCAAGGCTTTACTAATCATGGATTATGCATAAAATTTCAAGTTTAATTATTGTCATGGTAATTGGAAAATCTCATATTTTACTTCCTACATTAATATAAATGTCACCATTAGATTGAAATAATTGAGTTGTAAATTGTTTTAATTGTTGATGAAACACATCTTAGTCTGTAAAGTAGTTCTTCACACATCATTTAAAAGAATTTTTTTTGGTATTGTTTAAACGATTTGAACGAGAAAACTAAATTCGATGTTAACTGCGATATCGCATGGTTATGAAGAACGGTCATCTCGACAAATTCTCAAAAGACGATCGCTTTTAAAATAAAAGAATATATGATAAAACTCGATTTAGAACCATGTATTTGTTAGCCACAAGTTGCAGACACTATATTATGGACATTTACTAATCGATATGGCATTGAACTACTGGTTACAAACGTTTGTTTACTAACATCGTAATATATTCAAGATGGCGTCCATAGTACATGCTCAGCGAAGTACAAAAACTCAAAAGTCCTTACCTTTAAAGCAAAATCCGGCACACTAAATCTCTTTTGCGACAGACGTTTTATACATGAAATTAAAGATGAGAATATGTACAATCTAATGACGTGTGAAGAATGTTTGTAAACTTTGAGGATCGCGTACGATTGGCACTTGAATTTGCATCACTATATCTTCAGCATGGCTTGTGATATTTTAATTCTTCAAATTCCGCACTAACCTTCATTCAATTTTCTGATTGGCTGGAAATTTTCATGAATATTCATAGTCATTAACCCGGTCGCATAATTTTCCAAATGAACCACACGTTACACACAGGTCAAAGCAGTATTGATTTTGTGCGGGAAGCGTAAATTACCTGTAATTTACTTTTCAACCTGCGATAAAGTGCAAATCCAAATAAATAACACTAACAAGTAATACATATTTAGAAAGATAATTTTATTGGCTTTTATTTCATATATATTTTATATCAGTCTTTAATACAGAAAGTTACTAACATATAGAAAAAGTGCAGTGACCATGTAAAACTGGGACAATTCTGAGGGATATATGCCCTGCACCGGGGTTGCTAGTTGTACCCTGCCCTTGCTTATATGGTCTAGATGTCTAACCAATGGTTCTTGTCGTGTAACCTACTCTAGCTTGTATGTTCTAGATGTCTGACCAATGATTCTTGTGTTATAACCTGCCCTGGCTTATATGCTCTAGATGTCTAACCAATGATTCATGTGTTATAACCTGCCCTAGCTTGTATGATCTAGATGTCTAACCAAGGATTCTTGTGTTGTACCCTCCCCTAACTTGTATGGTCTAGATGTCTAACCAATGATTCTTGTGTTGTAACCTACCCTAGCTTGTATGTTCTAGATGTCCAACCAATGATTCATGTGTTGTAACCTGCGCCAGCTTGTATGGTCTAGATGTCTAACCAATGATTCTTGTGTAATAACCTGCCCTGGTTATATGGTCTAGATTTCAAACCAGTGATTCTTGTGTTATAACCTACCTTAGCCTGCATGTTCTAGTTATCTAACCAATGAATTTTGTGTTGTACCCTGCCCTAGCTTGTATGTTTTAGATATCTAACCAATAATTTTTGTGTTATAACCTGCCTAGATTGCATGTTCTAGATGCCTAACCAATGATTCTTGTGTTGTACCCTACCCTAGCTTGTATGTTTTAGATGTCTAACCAGTGATTCTTGTGTTATAACCTGCCCTAGCTTGCATGTTCAAGATGTTTAACCAATGATTTTTGTGTTGTACCCTACCCTAGCTTGTATGTTTTAGATGTCTAACCAGTGATTCTTGTGTTATAACCTGCCCTAGCTTGCATGTTCAAGATGTTTAACCAATGATTTTTGTGTTATAACCTGCCCTAGCTTGGATGATCTGTATGTCTAACCAGTGATTTTTGTGTTATAACCAGACACTGTAAACTCCAAGTTAACAAGTATTGAAGTACAATAATCTCAGTGTATTGCATGGTAGACATTTTACACTGAATTACAGTAATCCCACAGTGTACTGCATGGTAGACACTGTACACTGAAATACAATAAGCACACAGTGTATTGCATGGTAAACACTTTACACTGAAATACATAATCCCACAGTGTATTGCATGGTAGACAATGTACACTGAAGTACAATAAGCACAATGTATTGCAAATATTTGCACAGTGGCCAGTCAGCATGTTTGGCAATGAAAAGCACATGTATCATGTGTAAAATAAGCACATCTATCATGTAAAACTAGCACATCTATCATGTGTAAAACTAGCACATGTATCATGTGTAAAACAAACAGGTATCATGTATAAAATAAGCACATGTATCATGTGTAAAACAAGCACATGTATTGTGTGTAAAATAAGCACATATGTCATGTATAAAATAAGCATATGTATCATGTGTAAAACAAGCACATTGTGTGTCAAATAAGCACATGTATCATGTGTCAAATAAGCACATGTATCATATGTCAAATAAGCATATGTATCATGTGTAAAATAAGCACATGTATCATGTGTAAAATAAGCACATGTATCATGTGCAAAACAGTTACATGTGTCATGTGTAAAATAAGCACATATGTATATACAAGCTCATTGTGTGTAAAATATATTCGTATATTAAAACAATGTGTAAACAGACACATATATTGTTTATATCTAGGTTTTACAGTCAGGTGTTACTGCAGCTCATTTGTTCTTTTTGGGGTCATTTTTTATTAGTCAGCAACTTATGAAATAAAAAATTATTTGTTTACATTTATGATCATGGTTCTTCAAATGCAACCTAAAGCACCCATTTCCAATTTATTGCAACGTAATTGAGCGGTCTGTTTGAATTTATTTTAAGCAGGGTTCTCTGCATTTGGCTGAAGTACATTCATGTACATGTAACTTGCTGTTGTTTGCTCTTTGCCATGACATAATACAAGTTTAATGTTCAGTCCTTTGAACTCATTGTGTGACATGCTTTACTCTGTCTAGCTTGCTGACTACTCCTAATGACTATAGAATGAAAGACTAATAATGCTAGAAACGTATTTCCCCACAAATAATACTCACTTCAACAAAGACTTACCTAAAACTTGTGACATTTTGATCAGCAAACATCAGGTCACTAACCAATCTAATGTTATGTCTGATTGGTTAACATTAAATCACTAACCAAACAGACCAACTGACAATTGATTGGCGAACATCAAATCATGACTAATCGGACATTGAGACATTGATTGGTTAACATTAAATCACTGACCAGTCAGACAATATAGTTTTGAGTCGAGCGTGAGACTTTGTATAAACCTTGTAGCTTGCTGTAAATTAACAATATCCCTTGTATCATTCAGAGATGAATTGTTTTGCTCAGTGTACAAATAGTATTTCACATACTCACTTTACAAATAGTACTTCTTATAGACAGTTTACAGATAGTACTTATTGTAACAAGATAACCAAGTTGGGATTTCGGATTTACAACAGAACACTTTTGATGGTGATACAAATATAATGCTTATTGATGTATGATTTGAATGAGAAAGAATATTGATTAATACGTGCATGTATAAGATCCAAATATTGGACACATTAACATAATACGCACGAACCTAAAAATGCAACAAATATAAATGCAAATAAATGACCTTACACAGTACAAGGACAAAGGTGAACAATTCACAGTAATTTCGATGAAAATAATGGGTGTTTTACTGAATAGTAAAATTGATGTATTCACTCAACTAGTGAAAAATGAGATTATTTTTACTCAAATAGTAAAATGATGAATTGATTGGACAGATATCATACAAAAATATCTTTACACTCCCAAAACAATGGGTATAACAAAACCCTAAAATTAGCCCACAGCTAAAAGATTACATGCAGCGAGTAACACAAAACACTCCCGTCAATATCACACTTGGCTACCAGTCACACTGGTCAATCAAGCAAGCATCATTATAAGCGGTCACCGACCACCATTCAATTCCTTGGTCAATCAAGCAATCAGCGACCACCAATTTGGCCAGCAACACCCGATCACCTGCTACTCGACCAGCAACACTGTTCACTCGGCTCGATGGCCGCCATGGCCCAGTCCCGCGGCCGTCATGGTCAACTTCCATGGTCAGCTCCACAGTTGGCACCACGTCGACCACAATCACCATGGATCACTCTGGTCAGCTGAAAATACATCTAACACCGTGTACTACTCATGACACAGCATATAGAATAAAACATAATGACGTTACATACGGTAAGTTATACAAATTTCATTACCGGTACAATAATATAAAATAGTAAACAGGTTCAGAAGTGAACCTGTGTCTGATAAGATTCCTATGGTACTAAATGTTTCTTAAAAAAATGCAACTTTATATTGCTAATATAAATCTCTTCCTAAATCACAAACAAGAATAGAAAATATTTGCATTATACTACACAAGCCAAAGCTACATTGAAAACATTCAAAAATAAACGTGGTGGTACAATAGCTGTAACTTACAATATACAAAAGAAATAATATAGGCAAGAAATTAATAAATTATATACCTCTACAGCTGAAGATGTGCAAGTCCCTAAGTAGACTGCATACTGACAAGACGTTCCGAATGTGAAGATATCACTTTACAGTGAGGCATTTATATACATACAATGTAGCCATGCTAGATGTAAATCGGTTTTTCCCATCGAAAGCATTTCACACATGCGGCAGAGATGAACCGAACTCGCTATTTCGAAATATTGTACAATATACATAAATCACCCTTGGGTATCGTTGTACACAAAAAAAATGAAACCAGAGCACATGTATTTAATAAATAGAGGGATTTATACAATTCCGTGACAATACCTCCCCCCTTAAAAAAGTGGTAACACTTTTAGAAAAAATCACTTAATGGGAACATAAACAAAGTTAAAACATCCAATTTTAAATGCTGAACAAAAATGGTCTGCTAATTACACCGTACTAAAAAAAATCAGCACCCATATTTTCCGACCCTCGAATCACCTCGATTCGGAAACTATACGGTTGCAAAGACAACACCCAACGCATCAATCTTGCGTTGGCGACCTTTGCAATGTTCAAGTATAAGAGCAGCTGATGGTCTGTTTGTAAGATGAACTCCCTCCCGGAAAGATATGTATGGAATTTTCCTATCCCCCATACTAAGGCTAGGCACTCCTTCTCAATCACGGAGTAGTTTTTCTCCCTAGAGAGCAATTTCCTACTTGCAAAAGCAATGGGCAATTTCATCCCTTCTTGCTCCTGTAGTAAAACAGCCCCCAAAGTCCCGTATCAGACGCATCAATCCTCAGCCCAAAAGTGTTGTTCAATTCTGGCAACTTTAAGATTGGTGCACTTATCAGTTTCTGTTTTAAAGCGTTAAACGCTTTTTCCTGGCACACACCCCAGGGAACTTTATTCGGTTGCCCTTTCCTAGTCAAGTCTGTTAATGGGGTGGCACTAGCTGCAAAATTGGGGACAAATTTCCTGTAAAACCCAATCAAACCTTGGAAAGATTTTACTTGTTTCTCTGCTTCTGGTCTAGGTGCATCTTTGATTTCTCATATTTTGTCTGGGTGAGGTTTCAACTGACCTAGTCCACTTACAAGATGACCCAAACATTCAAGGTTAAAATATCCTATACTACACTTGGTGGGCCTACCTGTAAGGTTAGCAATGTGAAGTCTATCTAACAAATCCCTTAATACCTTAACATGTTCATCCCAGGTATAAGTATAAACAAAGATATCATCTACAAAACTATCGATGTTTGCCATACCGTTTAATAGTTTGTGCACGAGATGAACACACGGTGCACTGGCGTTGACTAAACCGAAAGGCATGACTTTAAATTGATAAAGACCTTTGGGAGTAGCGGCCATTATCAGCAATTGGTACCTGCCAATAACCCTTGGTAAGGTCTAACTTGGAAATGTATTTATGACCTACCAACTTTGAAAATAAGCTTTCTATGTCTGGCATTGATTCTGCATTGAACATGGTGATTTTGTTCAGTTGCCGAAAGTCAATGCAAAAACGGTTTGTCCCGTCTTTCTTTCTGACTAATACAACAGGGGACGAGTACAGGGAACTGGAAGGTTTGATCACTTCCTGGACTAACATTTTTCCCACTTCTTCGTTGATGGTCTCCCGCACATTAAAGGGTATTGGATATTCTTTAATCCTGATCGGCTCTGAGGTATTCAACTTGATGTCGTGTTGAAACAATCCAGTATGGCCTGGTTTGTCCGTAAACACGTCTGGGTATTTGGCAAAACTTCCAAGATCTGTGTACGCTGACCCTCGGATAAATCCGGGCATACATTGATCTGGTTTATACCTTTCCCTACATTAATGGGGTAATCAAGGGGCATTTCGGTACTGGAGACGAATTCTGATTCGTCACACGACCTATCCTCTATTGCTGCTACACATACTACATTCAAGACCCCTTTATCAATTGTCTGACTAGGTCTTTCAACGTAGAGTTTCTGCATATTGGACCTACCTTTCATGCCAATGATATAGTCCAATTCCTTTGAGACTGTCTTCTGACAAACCTCGCACGAGCAACAAAACCGCGCTACATCGCTATTGACACCAGGCCAATAGAATTCTTGCAATACTTTAACTGTGGTTTCATTCATACACAAATGGCCTGCCGAACCTGATTCGTGTGCCACCTTGAGTACATGCAACCTGAATTTCTGGGGAACAACTTGTTTTAAGAACTTCCTATCATCAGGAGTAGTATATTCCCTGCACATTAAACCCTTTTGATGTAGAAATCTAGAGAACCCCATGTTCTTACACTTCCTCACAGTATCCGACAACATTTTCTCCGTGGTTGCATTTAAAGACGCATCATGTTCTTGCTCGTTCAGAAATTCTTGCCGGGAGATATCAGTAAAGGCTTCTAGTATTTTTAATTTACATAGAGGTTTGTTATCCTCCTTTACCTGTGCTCTGGTTTGCACTGCTTGGATGATCGGAAATCTGAAGTCATACATGGTTGGGAGTCTAGCTCCCTGTACATTGCCAATCATAAGTTAATGGATCGGATTGGCTATGCACAACGCTTCAATGGTTCTGGTCAGAAAAGGTATTTCGATAACTATCCTTGCGACCGGAACGTGGGCGATTATTTGGTCCAGTAGCATACAAGGCAATTTAAGCCCAAGCAATTGGTCATCACAGACGAGGCTCCGTTTCACGACTACACTAGTGCACCCTGTGTCTCGTTCAACGGTCACTTGTTGTTTGGTGACAGTACCATTCGCTGTTGGTACTCTTGCCTCAGGGAAAATACATGTGCCGATCGATTGGATAGTGTCGCGACCGATCCCTGCATGCACCACTGGCTCGTACACTGCTTCCCTGTTAGCCTGCTGGGAAACATCAAGTTTTTCATCAACCCACCGCCTGCCTTCAGTGGCCACCATGACTTTCTGGACTGATCCGTTCCGTTTAGGACAATTGGGGTAAATATGACCCCACTCCTTGCAAGTGAAACATTGCTTGTCCTAATACCTTCCCTGGTTATCCATACCAGGTTTTTCAGGTTCCTTGGGTTTTTGGTCCTTGGTCTGATTCCCACCTTTTCCGTCTCACGCGATGACATTCTGAGAACCTCCCCGAGCTTCAGCAAATAAATCCGCCTGTGTGGCCGTGTCATATATATTCATGAAGAACCTTTCCCTCAAGAATAAATATAACTCTTTGCCACAAGTTGTTAATAGCTGGTCCCGAAGCAAGAAATCGATTAGACCCTCAAATGTCTTCACAACTTTACCACATTCCACCCATCGCTGCAAGTAATTGCACGTCCTACTGACAAACTGGGTGAATGTCTCACCTCTCTCGAGTTTGCTATACTTAAACTTCTTGTGAAATCCTTGCTCGGTTAGCTTGTATTTCTTCAGAGGTGCTTCTTTCAATGCGAGGTAATTTAGCAAATCGGCCATGGGTAAACGAGAATACACGTCTAATGCTTTACCCTTAAGCAACGCGCCAAGATGAAGCGACCAATCCTCATTTTTCCATTTTTGTACAGTGGCGTACCTTTCAAACCTGTTTAGATAACTATCCATGTTATCTTTGTCGTCTTCAGATGGGGGCAATTTTGGACCTCTCAGTTTAAAATCATGTTCCCCTCCCTTTTGGTTTGTAATAGCTCAGAATTTCTTTGATACTCCCTCTCCCTATTTCTGTCTTCTACCTCCAAAGCTTCAAACATCACTTGTTTTTCCCTTTCTATCTTCCTATTCTCAACTTCTGTTAGTAGTTGTACCTTTTCCCTTTCTGCTTGCTTTTCTATCTTTTCCCTTTCTGCTTGTTTTTCCCATTCTATCCTTTCCTTTTTGGCCTGCTTTTCTTATTCTATCTTCTCCTTCTCGGCCTGCTTTTTTAATTCTATCTTCTTTTTGAAAACCATTTTTCTTTCTTTGGCTTCCCTTCTTTCCCGCTCTACCTATCGCTCTATCTCAAATTTTTCCCTTTCAATTTTCCTCTCCTTTAACCTCTGCTCCCTTTCCCTTGCCTGTTCTTCATGAACAAAATTCTTCAGAGACTCCCCCTCATAGCCAAACTGTTTCCCCAGTTCCACAAGTTCTTTCATTGATGACATTTTAAAAAACCTGATATGACCAACCTAAAGTGCAGTAATATTCCAAAAGGTGTAATTACTATAATTTTAAAACAAACCGTATTTTCCTTCTCAGAAGGCAACAAAAACGTGAAATGTGTACAAAAAAAAATAAAGTAATGTTAAATGGCTACTTAACCTCACTGTCTTGTCAAGAGCGTCTGAAACACACAAAAAGTCATACAAGAGTAATGAAACAATAATAGTGCTCTGCTAAATCCGAGATGATCCCACTTCTGACACCATTTGTAACAAGATAACCAAGTTGGGATTTCGGATTTACAACAGAACACTTTTTTGATGGTGATACAAATACAGTGTTTATTGATGTATGATTTGAATGAGAAAGAACACTGATTAATACATGCATGTATAAGATCCAAATATTGGACACATTAACATAATACGCATGAACCTAAAAATGCAACAAATATAAATGCGAATAAATGACCTTACACAGTACAAAGACAAAGGTGAACAATTCACAGTAATTTCACATGATGAGAATAATGGGTGTTTTACTCAATAGTAAAAATGATGTATTCACTCAACTAGTGAAAAATGAGATTATTTTTACTCAAATAGTAAAATGATGAACTGATTGGACAGATATCATACAAAAATATCTTTACACTCCCAAAACAATGGGTATAACAAAACCCTAAAATTAGCCCACGGCTAAAAAGAATGATATTCATCCTTCGGTCTCGAAGACGACCATGACTTCAGGTCTGGGCTGGTATGTGAGTGCGCAGATGGCTGGTGAGGTCAATCTGCGCTCTGAAGAGTCTAGGGCAATGAGGACAGGGAATTGCCGGGGGCTGGATGGACTGAAGGTCAGCGCTGGCTCTGCTTTTCCTCTGTTGGTGTTTCTGCTTGGCCTTGTTGATCCGGTGCTCTTCAAATGCAGCTGCGCCTGAGTTGATCTGGTGACGCCAGGCAGTGCGGTCTTCAGCAAGCTGCTCCCAGCTGTCCGGGTCAATGCCACAGGACTTCTTGGAGGCTTGAGCGTGTCCTTGAACTGTTTCTTTTGGCCTCCTCGGGAACGCTTGCCTTCAGCAAGTTCCCCATAGAACAGTCTCTTTGGGAGGCGCTCATCAGGAAAAAAGAATACATGCATGGAGTAACACAAAACACTCCCATCTTGGCTACCAGTCACACTGGTCAATCAAGCAAGCATCATGATAGGTAGTCACCAACCACCATTCAATTCCTTGGTCAATCAAGCAATCAGCGACCACCAATTTGGCCAGCAACACCCGATCACCTGCTACTCGACCAGCAACACTGTTCACTAGGCTCGATGGCTGCCATGGCCCAGCCCCACGGCCGTCATGGTCAACTTCCATGGTCAGCTCCACAGTTGGCACCACATCGACCACGATCACCATGGATCACCATGGTCAACTGAAAATACATCTAACAACGTGTACTACTCATGACACGGCATATAGGATAAAACATAATGATGTTATACACGGTAAGTTATACAAATTACATTATCGGTACAATATTACAAAACAATAAACAGGTTCAGATGTGAACCTGTGTCCAATAAGATTCCTATGGTACTAAACGTTTCTTAAGAAAATGCAACTTTATATTGCTATTGTAAATCTCTTCCTAAGTCACAAACAAGAATAGAAAATATTTGCATTATGCTATGCAAGCCAAAGCCACATTGAAAACATACAAAATTAAATGTGGTGGTACAATAGCTGTAACTTACAATATACAAAAGAAATAATATAGACAAGAAATTAATAAATTATATATCTCTACAGCTGAAGATGTGCAAGTCCCTAAGTAGACTGCTTACTGACAAGACGTTCCGTAATGTGAAGATATCACTTTACAGTGAGGCATTTATATACATACGATATAGCCGTGCTAGATGTAAATCGGTTTTTCCCATTGAGAGCACTTCGCACGTGCGGCAGAGATGAATCAAACTCACTATTTCGAAATATTGTACAATATACATAAATCACCCTTGGGTATCGTTGTACACAAAAAAAACGAAACCCAAGTACATGTATTTAATAAATAGAGGGATTTATACAATTCCATGACACTTATACTCAGTTTACAGATAGTACTTATACTCAGTTTACAGATATTACTTGTACTCAGTTTGCAGATGGTGTTTTGTATACACATTTTGCAGATAGTACTTCTTATACTCAGTGTACAGATAGTACTTATAGTCAGTTTACGGATAGTACTTATACTTAGTTTACAGATAGTACTTACACTCAATTTACAGATATTGTACTCAGTTTACAGATAGTACTTAATACTCAGTTTACAGATAGTACTTTTTATACTCAGTCTACAGATATTACTTGTACTCACTTTACAGATATAACTTGTACTCAGTATACAGATAGTATGTATACTTAGTGTACCAATAGTACTTATAGTTAGTGTGCAGATAGTACTTGTACTCATTTTGCAGATAGTATGTGTACTTAGTGTACAGATAGCACTTGTACTTAGTTTGCAGATAGTGTGTACACAGATAATATGGATACTTAGTGTACAGATAGTACTTATACTTAGTTTGCAGATAGTACTTGTACTCAGTTTGCAGTTACTGTGTATACAGATAGTATGTATACTTAGTATACAGATAGTATTCTTATACTTAGTGTACAGATATAACTTGTACTCAGTTTGCAGATAGCATGTATACAGATAGTATGTATACTTGGTGTACAGATAGTATGTATACAGATAGTATATATACTTAGTATACAGAAAGTACTTATACTCAGTTTTCAGATAGTATGTACACAGATAGTATGTATACTTAGTGTACAGATAGTATTTCATATACTCAGTTTGCAGATAGTAATTTTACTCAGTTTGCAGATAGTACTTATAATCAATGTACAGATACTACTTCTTATACTCATTGTACAGATATTACTTCATATACTCAGTTTGCATAGAGTAATTGTACTCAGTTTGCAGATAGTACTTACAATTAGTGTACAGATAGTACTTTCTATATTCAATGTACAGATAGTACTTCATATACTCAGTTTGCAGAAAGTAATTGTACTCATTTTGCAGATAGCACTTACATTTAGTGTGCAGATAATACTACTTATACTCAATATACAGATAGTACTTCATATACTCAGTTTACAGATAGTACTTGTATGCAGTTTATGTATAGTACGTATACTCAGCTAACAGATAGTACTTGATATACTCTCTTTCAGTGGCAGAAGATGTTTACAAATAGTCTACTTAGGACCTGCCATAAGGGGTATTCTTCAGAGGGTACATCTGTGGACAAAACTCCCAGCAAAGATAGGATTTGCCAGTACATATAGAAACTATACCTTGAATATTGAATTCATTACAGGGCACTTAATGATTTATACTTCATGCACATTTATTACATAATATATTTTTATAGAGGAATATGATACCAATTGTGAGCAACCATTTACTTGTCAAATGGGCTTTTGACAAACTAAACTATCTACATGTATTTACATGTCAAATGGGCTTTTGAAAATCTAAACTATCTACATGCATTTACATGTGAAATGGGCTTTTGAAAAACTCAACTATCCACATGCATTCACATGTGAAATGGGCTTTAGAAAAACTAAACTAGCCTGCATGCATTTACATGTCAAATGGGCTTTTGAAAAACTAAACTATCTACGTGGATTTACATGTCAAATGGACTTGAATGCATTTGCATGTCAAATGGGCTTTTGAAAAACTAAACTATCTACATGGATTTACATGTCAAATGGGCTTTTGAAAAACTAAACTATCTATATGGATTTACATGTCAAATGGGCTTTTGAAAAACTAATCTATCTGCATGTATTTACATGTCAAATGGGCTTCTGAAAAACTAAACTATCTGCATGCATTTACTTGCCAAATGGGCTTTTGAAACTAAACTATCTGCATGCATTTACATGTCAAATGGGCTTTTCAAAAAACTAAACTATCTGCATGCATTTACAGGTCAAATGGGCATTTCCATGTCAAATGGGCTTTAGAAAAACTAAACTACCTGCATGAATTTACATGTCAAATGGGCTTTTGAAAAACTCAACTATCTACGTGTTTTTACGTGTCAAATTGAAAACTAAACTATTTACATGTGAAATGGGCTTTTGAAAAACTAAACTACCTGCATCCATTTATATGTCAAATGGGCTTTTGAAAAACTAAACTACCTACATGCATTTACATGTCAGATGGGTTTTTGAAAAACTAAACTACCTTCATGCATTTACATGGCAAATGAGCTTTTAAGAAACTAAACTATCTACATACATTTACATGTCAAATGGGCTTTTGAAAATCTAAACTATCTACATCCATTTACATGTGAAATGGGCTTTTGAAAATTTAAACTATCTACATGCATTTACATGTCAAATGGGCTTTTGAAAAACTAAACTATCCACATGCATTTACATGTGAAATAGGCTTTAGAAAAACTAAACTACCTGCATGCATTTACATGTCAAATCGGCTCTTGAAAAACTATCTACATGGATTTACATGTCAAATGGGCTTGCATGCATTTACATGTCAAATGGGCTTTTGAAAAACTAAACTATCTACATGGATTTACATGTCAAATGGGCTTTTGAAAAATTAATCGATCTGCATGTATTTACATGTCAAATGGGATTTTGAAACTAAACTATCTGCATGCATTTATATGTCAAATGGGCTTTTCAAAAAACTAAACTATCTGCTTGCATTTACTTGTCGAATGGGCTTTTGAAACTAAACTATCTGCATGCATTTACATGTCAAATGGGCATTTACATTTCATATGGGCTTTTGAAAAACTAAACTATCTGCATGCATTTGCATGTCAATTGGGCTTTTGAAAACTAAACTATCTGCATGCATTTACATGTCAAATGGGCTTTTGAAAAACTAAATTATCTGCATGCATTTACATGTCAAATGGGCATTTACATGTCAAATGGGCTTTTGAAAAACTAAACTATCTGCAGGCATTTACATGTCAAATGGGCTTTTCAGAGCTAAACTATCGGCATGCATTTACATGTCAAATGGGTGCATGCATATACATGTTAAATGGGCTTTTGAAAAACTAAACTATCTACGTGCATTTACATGTCAAATGGACTTTTCAAAGACTAAACTATCTATGTGTATTTACATGTCAAATGGGCTTTTGAAAAACTAAACTATCTATGTGTATTTACTTGTCAAATGGGCTTTTGATAAACTAAACTATCTGCATGTATTTACATGTCAAATAGGCTTTTGAAAAACTAAACTCTCTGCATGCATTTACTTGTCAAATGGTCTTTTGAAACTAAACTATCTGCATGCATTTACATGTCAAATTGGCTCTTGAAAACTAAACTATCTACATGTATTTACATGTAAAATGGGCTTTTGGAAAACTAAACTACCTGCATGCATTTACATATCAAATGGGCTTTTGAAAAACTAAACTATCTGCATGCATTTTCATGTCAAATGAGCTTTTGAAAAACAAACTCTGCATGTATTTTCATGTCAAATGGTCTTTTGAACAACTACACTATCTACATGTATTTACATGCCAAATGAGCTTTAAAAGAACTAAACTACCTGCATGCATTTACATGTCAAATGGGCTTTTGAAAAACTAAACTATCTACATGTGTTTACATCTCAGATTGAAAAACTAAATTGTCTACATGCATTTACATATCAAATGGGCTTTAAAAAAACTAAACTGCCTGCATCCATTTACATGTCAAATGGGCGTTTGAAAAACTAAACTATCTACATGTATTTACATGTGAAATGTGCTTTTCAAAGACTAAACTATCTTTGTGTATTTACATGTCAAATGGGCTTTTGAAAAACTAAACTATCTATACCTGTATTTACTTGTCAAATGGGCTTTTGAAAACCTAAACTATCTGCATGCATTTACATGTCAAATGGGCTTTTGAAAAACTAAACTATGTGTATTTACTTGTCAAATGGGCTTTTGAAAAACTAAACCATCTGCATGTATTTACATGTCGAATGAGCTTTTCAAAGACTAAACTATCTACTTGTATTTACATGTCAAATGGGCTTTTGAAAAACTAAACTATGTGTATTTACTTGTCAAATGGGCTTTTGAAAAACTAAACTATCTGCATGCATTTACATGTCAAATGGGCTTTTCAAAAAACTAAACTATCTGCATGCATTTCCATGTCAAATGGGCATTTACATGTCAGAAGGAATTTTGAAAAACTAAACTATATGCATGCATTTACATGTCAAATGGGCTTTTGAAAACTAAACTATCTATATGCATTTACATGTCAAATGGGCTTTTGAAAAACTGAACTATCTGCATGCATTTACATGTCAAATGGGCATTTACATGTCAAATGGGCTTTTGAAAAACTAAACTATCTACATGTATTTCCATGTGAAATGGGCTTTTCAGAGACTAAACTATCTACTTGTATTTACATGTCAAATGGGCTTTTGAAAAACTAAACTATCTACGTGTATTTACTTGTCAAATTGACTTTTGAAAAACTAAACTATCTGCATGTATTTGCATGTCAAATGGGCTTTTGAAAAACAAATTCTCTGCGTGTATTTACATGTCAAATGGACTTTTGAAAAACTAAACTATCTACATGTACTTACATGTCAAATTGAAAAACAAAACTATCTACATGCATTTACATGTCAAATGGGCTTTAAAAAAACTAAACTACCTGCATGCATTTACATGTCAAACGGACTTTTGAAAAACTAAGCTATCTACGTGTATTTACATGTCAAATGGACTTTTCAAAGACTAAACTATCTTTGTGTATTTACATGTCAAATGGGCTTTTGAAAAACTAAACTATCTACATGTATTTACTTGTCAAATGGGGTTTTGAGAACTAAACTATCTACATGTATTTACATGTCAAATTGAAAAACTACACTATCTACATGCATTTACATGTCAAATGGGCTTTTGAAAAACTAAACTGTCTACATGCATTTGCATGTCAAATGGGCTTTTGAAAAACTAAACTATCTGCATGCATTTACATGTCAAATGGGCTTTTGAGAAACTAAACTCTCTACATGCATTTACATGTCAAATGGGCTTTAGATAAACTAAACTATCTACATGTATTTACATGTCAAATGGGTTTTGAAAAACTAAACTATCTACATGTATTTACATGACAAATGGGCTTTTGAAAAACTAAACTATCTATGTGTGTTTACATGTGAAATGCGCTTTTGAAAAACTAATCTATCTAGATGTATTTATATATCAAATGGGCTTTTGAAAAACTAAACTATCTACATGCATTTACATGTCAAATGGGCTTTTGAAAAACTAAACTATATGCATGCATTTACATGTGAAATGGACTTTAGAAAAACTAACCTACCTACATGCATTTACATGTCAAATGTGCTTTAGAAAAACTAAACTACCTGCATGCATTTATGTGTCAAATGGGCTTTTGAAACACTAAACTATCTACATGCATTTACATATCAAATGGGCTTTAGAACAACTAAACTATCTGCATGCATTTACATATCAAATGGGCTTTTAAAAAACTAAACTATCTGCATGCATTTACATGTCAAAAGGGGTTTGAAACAAACGGTATACTCTCTGCATGCATTTACATGTTAAATGGGCTTTTAGAAAAAGCTGTAAACACCATGCAGATAGCTGCATCTAAATATAAAGGGGTGGGTGGGGATTGTCAACCTTAACAGATATTATTTATCTATCTGACTGTACCAGTTTTACTCCATTCAGATTTTTAAGTTGTGTCTTCACTTGTTTTACTGAATCATCTTTTAAGAATATTATATTACATACATAAATAGGTCACTTGTTGAAGGTTTCCCATTGAAATAAGTTAAATTACACTACAGACTTAGCTCTACTATTGCTGAGCTTGCCTTGCTGTTCAAACACCATGCCTGGTGTATGTTATGATGTTACAGTCTCTATAGTAGTATTTGTAGTATTTATATTTAATTTTAAAAAAAACATTTGAAACATAAAAAATAATTTATGTACCATTATATATTTTACACTCCCTATTAAATAGAAACTATTTTGGCATGTAAAATATAGGATATTATTTTCTATCAAAAGCAGAGATTCTATTAAAATGATTGTGAGAGACTTAAAAAAAAGAAATAACTATTTTGTCAGAAACATAATTTAAAGGCATGATTGTTTGCAAGAGAAATTTAACATCTGTCTGACCTTTGTCTTCCAGGTCAATTGGATTTGTCCAAGGGAAATAATTTCACAGCCTAAAGTTTATTTTCTCATTGAACTTTTACTCACATCAGATGATGGCTGTGTTCTATTTAATTGTCTCACATATGTGGTAAGACATAAATATTACTTTTCCTGCAACAATGGCAATTGGCATGTCAGTTAGTGTTCAGATTCTTTGTTAAAATGTTTGAGAGCTGCATGTCTTCTACCTTAGTTGCTCAGATCAACTGAAACTTGGTATGTTTTGGTTTGGTTTGAGGGGTATAGTATCATCTTTTAATACATGATTGGCTATTCATGGTAGCAAATATATCTGGTGGAGGAAGAATCCAGGAAGACTCTGAGAAGAATCACAGACCCATGGGAAGCTACTGGCAAGCTTTTTCATATGCCTATGTTGTTTGAGCTAAGATTTGAACTTATGTGGACAGAGGCAAGACATGTGAGTGATCTGGAAAGGCGATTGTCTTAGACCACTTGGTTATTGAGGACCCAAAAAGTAATGGTATAATATTAGCATAAGCCTTTTGTTTATAACACTGTAGACTAGGATATTCTCACCTGCATAAGCAGAAGTTACATCATTCAGAGCTGAGACAATGCACTTTCTTTCAGACTTTTGTTCACGGTAGTTACAGCCCCCAAAAATATATTTTTATTGTCTGGTATAGTGAATTTTGTTTGACTGAAAAACCATTTGTTTTGCTAATGAATTGTATTTTAACATAGCAAGGTTTGTGTATTATGCTGTTCCATAGGGTAAAGGAGGGTCCAGGCCAAAGGCAATTTATCCAAAACAATCAGTCAAGAAATTTAATTGGACTATAGAACACTTAGACCATTTTTTAATTGGACTATAGAACACCTAGACCAGTAACAGCAACACAGATTTAATTAAAGAAAGTGAGCTCTGACTTCTCATAGAGTTTGGATATTCCAGTCATTAGCTCATATAATTGACAAGTGGCAAGTGGAGGAGGGCAAATGAATCTTTTAAAATCTTTTCCTGTCAGACAAGTGCCATTTTTAAGTACAGTCTTAAGCATTTTTAAGCTCAGTGTTAAATGGATTCATGAGTACAACTTGTACAGCTTCCTTAAATTTTCAGATCCCTTGTCCTGCAGGACAGCTGACCCTGTAGTATCAAAACTAAGCACAAACCAGTTGAATTTTTCTGCAGGACAGCTGGCTTTGTAGTATCAAAACTGAGTGCAAACCAAATCACATGTCCTGCAGGACAGCTGTATCATAATTTAGTACAAACCAAATCATTTGTCCTGCTGGACATCTGGCCTCGTAGTATCAAATCCAAGTTATAATTTCAGTTCCAACTCAAAAGAAGTACAAAATTACAAATCAGACAGTGTCATTTAAGTTTGCCATGCATGCAGATGTACAAACTATGAGAATTTAAGAAATATCATTTACATAAAATTGTGTTCATGTAGTTGAATGCATGCTTACCTTTGGTCTTCTATTAGATAATAATAGTTGGTGCTTGTAATTAGTATACATGTGAAATTTATTTGGAAGAAAAATATTTCTAGCTTGTATAGCTGTGAAATACGTTTGGAAGAATGAAGCTCTAAGCATTTAAAGCTGTGAAATTATTTGAAAAATATACACTCCTGGCTTTTACAGCTTTGAAATTTATTTGGAAGAAAGAAACTCCTAGAATTTACAGCTGTGAAATTTATTTGGAAGAAAGACACTGAACAAATTGTACATGTTTTTAGACGATACATGAATTTCCATTATCCAAAGTGGTCAAGTGTAATCGATAACATATTGTATACAATTTTAAAAGTTAAACTGGTAAAGAATAGTTTTATATTTAAAACTCAACTAATATGTACAAATACAGTGCTAATTGAAATCAAAACATCAGAAAAGTAGCCGATTTTTATTTTATTGTGCAATTACATCATTTATGCTAGCAGCTAAATTGTTTCACTTTTTTTAATCAAGGATCTATAGTATTTATCTTTAATTAATAAAAGCTTTGCTTACATGTAAACCATGCTAATTTAAGATATGGATTGATATTATTTAAGGTGGCATGTGAACCATGCTAATTTAACTTATGGATCAATGATATTTCATGTGACATATAAACCATACTAATTTAACTTGTGGGTCAATATTATTTCACGTTGCACATAAACCATACTAATTTAACTTTTGGATCAATATTATTTCATGTGACACATAAACCATACTAATTTCACTTATGGATCGATATTATTTATTGTGACATGTAAACCATATTAATTAAACTTAATGGATCAAGGTTATTCATGTAAACCATGCAAATAAAGAATCTAGATCAATATTATTTCATTTGATAGTTATTCAGCTATTTATCAAAACATAAAAGTTGTCATGAAGGAGTTGAGATTTTTATTTTTACCTGACCTTTTGTTTCAGTGATTTTTCATTTTTTTTCTTCTCATTAATGAGCATAATATTCTTTTTATAAATTATTTGTTTTTATACAGCAATGATCATGCCTTAATGGGACAAACATGTTAGTATAGATTCACTTAAAATGTGTTTTGCGATGCAGAGACTTTTACACAATCTTTAATGCTCTTAGTGATCTGTGTTTGGTATATTTACAAGATCAGAATCGATTCATCGGATTGATTTTAAGTGTACATTTTTGTAACATAACCTATACTCTGTTGTCAGAAGTGTAAGTGCTGACTGAATTTTTCTTGATACAAGACTTGTGTAAGTAATTCATAAATAATTTAGTCATTTAGTAATTGGCCATATAAGAACAATGCTCAAACACATTACATTTAAAATATAGGGGATAGCTTGAACCCTAAGGACTTGTCTTTGGGCTCAAATTTCTCCCATGTTCCCATACAGTATTTCAAATTTGCAAAGTGTGTGATCTCTTGTAATCCAGATGGGTATCCTTAAAGACAAATCACACTGTATTAAGTCAGATGTTTATGACAGATCATGCTGTATTAAGTCAGATGGTTATGACAGATCACACTGTATTAAGTCAGATGGTTATGACAGATCACACTGTATTGAGTCAGATGGTTATGACAGATCACACTGTATTAAGTCAGATGGTTATGACAGATCACACTGTATTAAGTCAGATGGTTATGACAGATCACACAGTATTAAATGCAGTTAAAACAATGTGATAATTATATATCACAATGTCAAGCATAGTGTCTTATGCTGAAGAATGCAATATTATGGACAGTAAAGTGCCATGTTTTCATATTGTTATTACCAATTGGGAGTGGAAAAAAATGAAAAAATTAAGTTCACAAGAAGCAAACACAACTTACCATTATATTTTGCAATATATACGCCATTCATATACAGTGACAAATTACTCAGCTAATTTGACTGCCAATGAAATTAGTGTATTAGAGTTGCAAGAAGTAAGCAGTTACACATAATTAAATGGTACAAGATATAGACTACAATTGGCACTTAACATTGTAAGATATTTAATATAATGGGCACTTGACATTGCAAGATATTCTTAACATTGCAAGATAATGACTCCAGCTGGCACTTGACATTGCAAGATATTGGCTACAGTTGGCACTTAACATTGCAAGATATTGACTTCAGTTGGCACTTAACCTTGCAATATATTGACTCCAGTTGGCACTTGACATTGCCAGATATTTACTCCAGTTGGCACTTAACATTGCAAGGTATTGACTCCAGTTGGCACTTGACATTGCAAGATATTGACTACAATGGACACTAACATTGCAAGATATTGGCTACAAGTTTGTATTGGATGAAAGAGCACCCTGGGCATGCACCCTGTGGTGGTCATCCATATCAATGACACCTTACAACAGCCCTGAGTATGCATGTATAATGCAGCCCATGTAAGCTTTAAAATGCTTTGATGTTTCATGGTACTTTTCATAATCTCAACTTTTGTGCAATCAGGTAGAAGCAAACAGACTATGTTCATTTCAGTTTCTAACTTATGACTTCAGATTGTTATTCCATATCTGTCACCCATATCAATGACACATTACAAGAGTATGCATGTTATTCCATATCTGTCAAAAAGTTATTTAAATATAACAGGTTTGAAACACTTACCAATAGCTGTCAGTCAACTGAAATTAGTTGAAGGATTCAAAGGGAGATAATCCTAACAAGCATTTGGAGCCATATCTTTGTACTGTTGCACTGAATATAAGAAACATTGTTAATTCATTGTAGAAGTTGATATTTATTCCATCTGTGTAAATAGATGACAGGTCAGGGTCTATGTTAGTTCTATTGATTAGTCCTAACAAACTGCATATACCCAGATCTGCTTGCATATGCATTTGAAATTACAGGTCAGGGTCTATGTTGTTACGCACTAGTCCTAACAAACTGCATATACCCAAATCTGCTGGTTCATTATGCACTGGCAGATTTGGATCCAACCTCTTAGTCCTAACAAACTGCATATACCCAAATCTGCTGGCATATTATGAAATTACATATCAGAATCTGTGTGTAATGCAGATTAATCCTAAGAAACTGTATATACCCAAATCATCTGGCATATTATGCAATGGCAGATTTGGATTTATTGCACTTGGATCCAATTGACATTCAAGTATATGTGAAAGCTTCACCACTGATTTTACCTTATGGCTGAAAGAGATAATGCATCTCATTCCATCTAAGGGAGATTGATGTATTCTACCAAATCAGAAATGTTTGGTGGTTCTTGATTACCTAAGAATCTATGGGCACAATAAAGCTATGAATTAAAGAGACAGAGCTTCATTACATTATTTGTTAGTTTACCTAATTAGAGATCAATTTGATTAGTGTGAATTTCGTATCAAAGCATTCAGTCAGTTGTGCCAATATATGCTTCATTGTCATGGAAAAGATATGTTGCCATTACTCTAGTTCATGCACATTACTTCTACACTTTTATACCTTACCTGTGTATTTGATTTTTATATATGGTTTAATGTTTTATTTGGTATAACTTCGTGTCTTGCATTCTATATTTTTTTTTTGTTTATGTCACTCAATATGACAGTATTTGTTTCTTTTAAACATTTACTACAATATTTAATTTTTATTTTTGTACGTTATGTTAGAGATTAACCATCTATGTCCAGAAGTTCTCTGGTGATTTTCTGGAATCTTGTATCATTCTGTGAAACTGGAACATATCAATAAGGAAGTGTTGTTTATTAATGGTTAAAGAAATACAAATAACAAAATGCAATACACAGAATAGTTACATCTTGTCATCGTGTATTTAACAATGAACTATGGTATCTCAGTTTGGTAGCATGTTGAACTTGTGATCATAGGGTCACATTTTCAGTACCTGCCAGGCCAGCTCCCTCAAAAAGACCTTGGGAAAGGCACTTTGCTCAATTTCTTTGGCATGATATATAATGAATGTGTTAAAAGTAAAACCAACCATCTTGGCATCTTCAGTATGACAACTCTACTTTCTTTTTCTGTTCAACATATAAAACTCTTCAACTTCTACAAGTATATTTTATTTCATATTAAACAGAATACTTTAAATTGCATTATAATTAAACTGTATTTGTAAGTGTAAAGGGATATATGCATGTACTTGTGCATGTAAAGAGATATGTACATGTATTTGTAAGCGTAAAGGGATATTTACATGTATTTGTAAGACTCTATAGAGCTGAACATTTCCTAAAAACAAAATTTTGAAATTTTTATTTTTATTGTGTGTACACAAAGAAAATATAATTGGCCCTAAATGTCATTTTTGTTATGTGGGGTCTCATCTCGAGCTTGTATAGCCTGTCATGTCCTGAAAGAAGGTGTTAAACATCAACAGCAAATGTCATTCTTTGTTAGTCCAATCCACAAGCTAAAGCATAATAATTTGAAAAACTTTGATAAATAAAGTCCACAAAAATACAGGAATATTCATTATGCTTACTTCAGTTCTTCTAATTGTGTTTTTTCAATTATATAAATCAGTTAATTATTCTGTGAATATTTTATCTTTAAAAATTAAGAATTTTTAAAAAAAATTCTTTTTCTGTTAGGATTCTTCATATGTTTTGACTGTTTTCACAGGTTTAATTTATAATTTATTTGCTGCTCTCAGTGGGTTTTATATCAATTTTTAGAGTATGGTATTTTCTTGTAGCCTTTAAATTTTCATTAACAGCAATACTGCAGTTTTAATGTTTGTATTTACTTTTATTTATTTATGACAAAGAAATCAATTTAAGATTAGGTTTTTTTAAACCAGTCATAATCAGTTGTGCTTTATTTCATAACTTGGAACACAATTTGTTCGAACTAAAATCTTCTGATTCATGAAATAGATAACTTTCACGGTTGCTGTATGTTGTGGGAAATACTACCCGAACTCAAGGTTTCACTTCAGGGCAAGCCTACAGCTACACTGTTGGTTATTGAGAAATTGCTAGGAAAGAAAGATGACGCCTGCAGTGTCTTGAACTTAAGTATTAAACATTAATACTTTTTATAAGTTTTTTATTTATCAAACGCATCTGTAACTAAGACGGCTGTTTATTATGTCACTGAGAACTTAAAAGATCTACTAGGAATCATGTTGCACTGCCTATATCAATGTGTACAACAAATACACAAGGATGAAAGAAACACCAGATGTAGTAGATAAAACACACAATGATGAAATAAACACCAGATGTAGTAGATTAAATACACGAGGATGAAATAAACACCAGATGTAGTAGATCAAATACACGAGGATGAAGTAAACACCAGATGTAGTAGATCAAACACACAATGATGAAATAAACACCAGATGTAGTAGATCAAAGACACAAGGATGAAATAAACACCAGATGTAGTAGATCAAAGACACAAGGATGAAATAAACACCAGATGTAGTAGATTAAATACACGAGGATGAAATAAACACCAGATGTAGTAGATAAAACACACAAGGATGAAATAAACACCAGATGTAGTAGATTAAATACACGAGGATGAAATAAACACCAGATGTAGTAGATAAAACACACAAGGATGAAATAAACACCAGATGCAGTAGATTAAATACACGAGGATGAAATAAACACCAGATGTAGTAGATCAAAGACACAAGGATGAAATAAACACCAGACATAGTAGATCAAATACACAAGGATGAAATAAACACCAGACATAGTAGATCAAAGACACAAGGATGAAATAAACACCAGATGTAGTGGATTATCTTTTTTGAAATCATCAAGAATGTTAAGAAGGCACACAAAGGTTTGATAACACTTGCTCTTTGTGAAGATTATTTTCCTAATGTAATTTATAGTCACACGACACAGATTACTGATAAATACATTCTTATTAAAGCTTGGAAGGCTATATGGTCAATAACAAAAGCAATATTCATTGGATGTTTTCTCAATCATAAGTCACAGCATTCATTAGATGAATATTTTTGACATTCTTTTATGACTGACACTGTATTTGCCTCTGTTCATAAAGACTATGTAAACAAAAAGGGTAAAAATCTCTTATTTTTTTATGTTCAAGTAAATCTATTGCTTTGATCATGAAGTTGTGCATGTTAAAAATAATATTGTGTTTAACTGATGATACCATTGTATCTATAGTTATTTGTTTGCTAGTTTATTTTTACTAAAAAAATTTAAAAATCAAGATAGCCACGCATTTATTTATTCACTCATTGACACTCAATATGATTCTCTATCAGTGACCCAGAAATTACGTTGTTATCTACAGAAGAATATCTGCCAAAAATTCACCATTGATCATTAAATAAAACTAATGGAAAGCAAAGTGTGATGCAATGGATGTACCCAGACGAAGAAGTAATAAAACTGATCATTTTATACAATGTTTCATCCTACAAACAAAAGAAAAGAGGATTTCTGTGGAAATTGTTGCCGATTTCTCCTGTAACCTATTTTCATATTTGCAGTTTTATGTTATACAACAGCTATGGTGAAGGAAAATATAAAGTTTTAATTTTTTCCTATAAGCCAGTTTCATCATTATTTTAATTATTTAAATATATGTAAAAATAAAAATTTAAAATGGCTATTTGGCATTAAAAATTTCGAGCTTTCAGCACTCAATTTGCCCAAATATTACAGTTCAGAATAATATTCGAGTCCAGCATTGACCCTGCAGTACATATCAATTTCACAATACTTTGATACAGTGGTAAATATATTCTCCCATTAGATCCTACTGTTTCTCATTTCTACCAATATCTTGCATGGTTAAGTATACCTGTTATATTTTAAACAAGTCCATCAGACTTTGGTGGTAACAATTTCTGTGTCCAAAGGTACAAAATGGGGGTCCTGGTCCCTAGGCAAAAGTTCATGGAATTTTTAGCCCCTGCAAGTTGTCTTATGAGTAGATGTCTACTGTACATGGACTGCTTGCATGAGGGATATGCACATTATCACAACTAAAATGGTGCATTTTACAATATCTACTCCCTTATAAGTCCGGTCCAACTGAGAAAAATACATAGACCCTGATCTCTCATTGCATAATGTGCCAGCAGATTAGGGTCAGTGAATTACTCTTCTCATTACTCGTAACAAACTGAATAGATCCAGATTTGCTGCCTCATAAGTTTGCAGATGGATTTGATCTATAAGCAAGTATATACAGTATTATACATTCCACGAGTTTAAGTTTAACATGTAGCTTGTTATGAAAACACTCACAAGGTATTGTCTTTTATTCAAAATTTAGCAAATAGTGAGCATTGTTATGCTGTGAATCTGAGCAAGACTGGGATGGTCTAAAATTCTGAGATGATGAAATGTATATTTTTACCCAGACAGCTTAAAATATTTGCATACTGCTCGAATAGACAATGAATTTACTGACAGTATATAACAATTTTCCTTGTCCTTATAAAACTGTATGTTTGCATAATCATAGTATTTCTCATATATATATATATATATATATATATATATATATATATATATATATATAGTTATATGGCAGCAATTTAAATGAACATTTTATACAAAAGATAAATTATTGATTACTAATAAGAATGTATTTTCATTTTCTGTTTTTAGTAAGCTTAAGTGGGTATTTAGCCATGTGTATAAACATGCTTGTGGGATGTAATGTTTTTAATAAGCTAAAGTTGAGTATTTTATCTTGTGTATTAATATGCTTGTGGGATCAAAAAATAAAATAAATGGTCACAATTATCACCTAACTGTTCTTGTCATTTTCATGTTATGGAAGAACTCCCAAAAATAAAATTTTTAAGTAAATTACTTTCTCCAAAAAAACTTACCCAATCACTTTATGTTGGAATATTAGCCTGTTAGCTCACAAATCCAGCCTTATGAAAAGATGAACAATGTCTTATTCTGTCATTCAGATAGACAAAGGGCAGTAACTCTTGCTCATTACCTCCCCTTCGCACATCCAGGTGCTGTTAATTTTTAGCTGAGCAAGATGCTAACGAGGATGCTCACATGGCAGGGTGCTTGGGAGGGTTTTTAAGTAATGTGATTGGGTAAGTATTCTTGGAGAAACATAATTTAAAAATTTGCTTCTCCTTTGAATATGTTCCCCAGTCACATTAAGTTAGAAGAATAAGTAATACAAGGTAGCAATGCTGAGCCAACCTCTACCTCAGGTATCCTTCTGGGGAAGAACAGCTGGATTCCCCGTGTGAATGATGATCTGTTCTCCTAATTACATGAGCAACACAGCCTGTGGTCCCTTGACCTGTGACTTAATTATGGTCAGGATGATGGTGAAATCTTGCCTACAAAATTTCACTGGTGAATCCAGCAAAGCTAACAGGATGTGCTGATCAATTTAGTTGAGTCTGGTGACCATCTGTGCTCCTGCCACCAACCCAACCAGATCCAAGGTTTGCCTCAGCAACACTAAATCTCTGAGATAGAAACTCGAGAGGTTGACTCTGCATGCCAGCCAACAGCTTCCACTCGAATCTAATGAGCAATAATCTTCATGAGGGGTCTCTGGTTTTGTGAGATCTCAGAGTATGCTTAGTGTATAACCCACTTCAGCCATGAAGCAAGGGCTTGCGAGGTGATATCCTGTTTCCCAGCTCTCACCGTGCATTTTTTCAAGTAGTGCTTGAGAGTGTGAACAGGATCTTGCATGGCAGCTGCTCTCAACCTGTCAATGGAAGACAGGGAGCAAATGACAACTCTTTGGTTACTGACGGACGGTAACCTGTTTTTGGCTACAAAGCCTAGTATACCAAGAGGACCAACGAACCATCCGATCTGAATTGAAGATAGTTCAGGTTGACTGAAAGGGCATGTAGATCATTTACCCTGCAAGTACAGGCTGAAGCTGTCAGGAAACATGTCTTATATGATAGAAACTTCAGTTAAGTGTGGGCTAGAGGCTTGAATTTACTCGAATTGAGCCATATTAAAATATAGGACATGTTCCATTTTAGAAACACGGTGAGGGATTTTGGTCAACAGAGATCAAAATTAGCTAAAAGATCTGAAAGGTCTTTCTCATGCCCAATGTCATATCTGCCATGATACCAGAATGTGTTCGATATCATAGAGCAGTAGCCTTTCATAGCGATGGGGGCCAGCTGTTTCTCCTCAAACAGACAAAGAAACATCTGGCCAGTTGAGGGACTGAGGTACACAAAAGGATGATGTGATTGGTCTGGCTCCAGTCCCTGAAAATGCACCACTTCCTCTTGTTAGCCTTCAGAGTGGTGGGCCTTCTTGCTCTTGAGATTCTTTCCACAATTGAAGGTTTAAACTTTCTTGCACAAGGCTGTCCAGAAAAGTAGTTTCTGGATTATTCTTAGTATCAGGACTGTGGGAAGGTAGGCAAAGGCCCACAACCCCTCCCAACTGATTGTACATTCATTCTCCACTGCCTGTTTTAAGACGAACAACCATATCTCCTCTTGGAGGAAGGCATCCTCCTGATCTGTCGGGACTTCCGTGAACAGGGTAGAGAAGGATATGGGATGAGGCTGGATGAATTAAACCCGAGGCCCCTCCATTATAAACTGGATCACCCATCCATTTTGAGAAAAGGAGGTCCAGTGAGCCTGAAAACAGTCGGCTGCTCACGGGTAGGATGCCTGCAGGCAATGGGCAGGGTACAACAATGCTTATGGTTTGGAGGATTGAAGGAAGAGAAAGTTCCCGCCTCTGTACGATCGCCTGCTATGTTGGTTAGGCTGTAGACTCCTGGCATTGGGTTGGGATTGGTGTTGGTGTATACCTAAGGAAATCATGTATTGGGGCCACTGAGCATACCTTTGCACTGGTGGGTGCTGAAAGGGTACAAATGCTTGTGCAGGGCGAGCAGCAAGTTAAAGGTGCAGTTCCTGAGCTGCCTGCTTCCAAACTTCTTTGATTCGTCCACAAAATAGCAATGGAGATTCTAGTGAGGTCGTCCATAAAGCAACAGTATGATGCAGTTGAAGTGATGTTGACCACAATCATGCATCCCATCAGATTAGTTCTAAATAGGTCAAAGCTGTCAAGGAATTGGCCATAGTATGGTGAGCTGCTCGGTTATGGACTCTAGTGATCTTGTCCCAGGCACTGCTACTGTTGGATAGTTCAACGAACCAGAAGATTGCCAATGAGGCCAAATCTAACACAGAAGATGTCGCCTTGATGTTCCAAACCAGCTTAGACATGGCATGGAACATGTTCTTATCCACTCTGTATTACAATGAAGCCGACATGTGGACAGCTGCCAAATTCTTGTTGAGAGCCAGAATGTCCAAACTGAAGATGCTGGAGCATGTCTGATTCCAGCAACAGGAGAAAGATGCTGAAACCTGGCTTTCCAAGAAGAACACCATAGAGTTGCCTGGGTCGCCAATCTGACCCGAAAGTCGGTCTTTAATCTCTCTAATCTTTGCCAATTAGGGAAGGAGCTGGAAAGACGGCATCTCTTTCTCCTCCCCAAGATCAACTGATGCCTCAACTTCATAATCCTGGGTAGTGGTGAGTGGAGGGCATTCCAAAATGGCCAACACCCGGCAGATATCCGTGATGGTGGCTTTCATGAGTATCCTCCCTTGCCTTGAATTTCTGCATTTCAGGCATTTGGAAGACATTCCACTGAAATGAAACAAAAACAAAAACTAAAGCTGAAACTAGTAATGAATTTGAAATTACCAAGTCGCTAAAACACAGTTGTCAAAACAGAAACCTATGGCCCTGTTCCGAACTTATGCCTAATGCTTAGTTAATAATTAAGCCACAAGTCTATTAAAACAGCGTGAAATACAAATAAACTGAGCATAAATATCAAGCAGCACTATATAATTACGCTAATAAGAACTCTGTAGTGGATAGAGTAAGTGAAAAAAGTCCAAGTTACACTAACTCCTAATGACCTTGTATAGGTCAACAATGATGTGGTGAGATGGAGGTCTTGAAAGACTAAATCCCAAAAGGTGACAAAATCACTCAAAAATTGGAAGAAATTGTAAAATAATGCATACAGCTTGCAGTACATCGATATATTCACACAATATCCAAAATGAATGACAGATGAGCCTATAGGAACACACAAATGGCTGGATTGTTGAAGGATGAACTATACGATGTGTGCCCTGTACAGCAGCAAAACTATAATCTAGCAACACCTGTGGTGCGAAGGGGAGGTAATGGTCAATAGTTACTGCCCTTTCTATTTGAAATAGAAAGATTACGATATTTTGCATCTTTTAGTAGGGCTGAATTTGTAAGGTAGTAGACTAATATTCCTAACATAATGTGATTGGGAAATGTATTTGAAGGAGGCACACACACACATATATATTATATATACACACATGTTAATAATGTATTTTTAGGTCTGCAAACCGTTTTGATGCAATTTGCCCAGTACACTGAATTAGAGTCTGGCACTGAGATGCAGAAACCCTAAAGTTAGAACCTTTTCCATCTCTGTTCATTCAGACTTCTTGTAACCACCCTAGCATAGCTCTTGTGCACTTTGACCTTTATTTTTTTCTCAGACCTAAATGTGCCTTTTATAGGATTTACCTTGTTTACAAGAGTAATGCCCCCTGATTGAAGGAGCCTTAGCTGCATACACATTGCTAGTATTCCTAGTTCTGTTTATGTTTGGCCTTATTGTCGATGGAGTGAAAAAACTTTATCCGGTTCTTTACTAAGTACAAAAACAACATTGCAAATGAAAGTGTGCGCTATTGATATGTACATAGACATTCCAAATGAAAGACTGGGAGCTAATTATCATTTCATTACTGTACTCTAAAAAAAATTGTTCCTGGTGAATTAAAACTTTTACAGGTAGGTTAGCTGACAGACATGGAGTTATATAGATGGGCAGATGGATAAAGTAAAATAGGGTACGTTGATACATAAAGTTACAATCATGAAAAAATGTTCATGTCACTGGACATCATGTGGCAATTTTAATAACACTGAAGAAAAATAATTCCTATGCAAATTCATCAATCAAAAACTCAGTTTTCTCAAATTCTGGCAAAACATTACAATACCAAATGGGATTCTGATTCAATGAAAACAAAACTTTCTGGAAAATTGGTTTTTATTATAAAAGATGACTGAATAATTTTGCTAACATCCAAAGAATGAATCTACTTGTCACTGCTCTTTCCATCCAGTTCTTCCCCACATTCAATGCGTACAAAGTCCCAAACTACAGCAGAATTATTTTCTAGGAATTCTTTTACAGTCAGATCTGGGTCAATGACAAACTCCTGAAATAATAATTTGGTCTCGTTATCTTTATCCTCTTCTGGTTTGTCTTCTGAAGAACCGATTTTTCTAGGATTCGATCCAACTATATGCTGACAAACCTGCAAAGCCACAACATCTAAGGGCAGGCTACTCTCTCTGACTTCTCCTGCTTGTCCAACTTCTACTATGGCTCCATATCTACCCAGTTTACAATTGTCTACTTCAATTTTCTCTCCTGAATTGAGTAAAAAAATGTATACCACAATTTTAGTGTGTGTTGAAACAGATGTAAAGGTGACAAAATTAATCTTATAAAATTAGTGTCTCAAACAATGCATGCCAAAGTTAGTGTCACAAATAATGCATGTCAAAATAGTGGTACACATTTAAATGTTGGCAAAAAACAAGAAATAAGATACAGATGTCGCTGATAATATTTTGTCAGGGAAGTGCAAAGTTTTAAATTAAAAATGGGGACCCTAACCACAGTCTATTCAAGACCACAAAATTGAGGGGAAATTCTCTCTATTTGCATAGAGAGGTGGGAGTGGTGGATTTCATAAAGAACTGGATAAAGGTCTTGTAAATGCCATGCAGTTTAAGAAAGAAATGGAGGTACTTCTTGCAGATATGAAATTTATCAAAGAAATAGATGTAGGTCTTGCAAATATGTTGAAATTTAACAAAGAAACAAATACAGGTCTTGCAAAAATGATGAAATTTAAGAAAGTCAATGATGTGGATCTTGGATAACAATGTACTCATTTTTTATGTCCTGAACCAAAATTGTAACAAATCAGAGTGAAGCCTACAAAAAAGAGAAGACCCTGAATAATTTTCTTGAAAAAAGACAAAAATCAAACCTTGCCTACATCTTCCGAATGTAAAACCTAATACAAAGTTTGGTTTCAATTCATAAAACACTTTAAAAATTATTATGTGGAAACAAAATTCTTATGCAACTGATGGACAATGAAAATCATGAAAGAATTTTATGACATACATGGACCGTAACTGCATTAAATGTTGCTGGAGAACTGTGAAAATCAAAGTTAACTTGGGGGTTCTTTTTCTTTAAGCCCATAAAGTTCTTTAAAAGTTATTAAGCATAAAGAAAGTTTAGAACATGATGCAACATGACAGACAAGCATAGGTAACACATTATGCCCCCTTTATAACAACAAAAGTTGTAGTCTTTCCCATAAGTGGATTATAAGACCAGAGAAATCTCTGAAGTCCACGGGAATGTACCTAACTACACATTGACAAACTATTAATTTACACAAGCTGACTTGTGAATGAATACTGGTATTCTGCGATCAATTAGTTCATTAGAGCAAACCTGGCTGAGTGCCTAGTGCACGCATCGCATCTGGAGACTTGAATCCATTGCCTCTTTATCTTAACTCTGGACTTGTCCATCACTGGCCTATGCTGCCCCTTAACTCTGGACAACCCACCAATAGCCAATGCTGCCCCATAACTCTAGACTGCCCAGCAATGGCCTATGCCATCCTTAACTCAGACTGACCAACAATAGCAAACGCTGACCCTCACATGCAGGAAGAACAAGTGAATTCCCATACCCTCATTCTTATTGCTACGGCTCCAAGACTGTTGACAAAGTGGAGTTATTTTTCAACTATGTCATTCAAATGCCAAACAACAAGTATAAATAATTTTTGTTTCACCAGCAAAACCAAGACTATGCACAATTACAAACAATTCTCACAAAAACAGTCATTTTCTGAAAACTGAGACTCTTTATTCCATTACTGTTTTCATGAAATAATTATGTATTATGTGCGATACTCTTCACTTAAATAAAAAAAATACATACTCTTGACTTAAATAGAAAAATACATACTCTTGACTTAAATAGAAAAATACATACTCTTGACTTAAATAGAAAAATACATACTCTTGACTTAAATAGAAAAATACATACTCTTGCAAGCCTAAACACTCTAGACATTTAAAAAAATTAAAATCCTTTCTCTGTTATTTCAGTGCTTAACAAAAGTACCACGAAAGGCACATCCCACACAAGCCATTTTTAACAGACATGTCATTAAAGATGCCAATGGGTACCTGGGTACCCGCCCGTTAATAATAACCCAGGTAAGAAAATGAGCAAATAGGTACCCATAAAAAAAGTATTCCAAGTTCAGATTGAGACACAGAAGAACAATTACAATCTGAGGTTCATGTCGTGTACGCATCACAGGGGCTCGTATGGCTGCTTACAACTTACTTGTCATACATGTACTATATAATAATACAAGGGAGGACACGTCTCTCCTTTCTCGCTCGCTGATATTTAAAGCTAACTTTGTGCCTGTCCATGGTTTGCGCACCATTTATCTTGTGACCTAAACATGTTTGCTTTGAGATCCTGATGACATTAATTAGGTCAGTACCTTTCATTGTTAGTGACAGTAAGTACTGAGTAAGAAATATTTGACCAAATAAAATTTAAATAAGTACTACAATTCAAAGAAAAGAAAGCAAAATATAAATGTCCAGTTAACTAATGCCATTTTTGCCTCAAGTTTGTGGCCCTGGAGCAATTATTAACTCTTCAAGTCAGGGCCGCTGTTCACATGTTTGTTTACTGGACTCTTTTTTTTTTATTAGTGGAAAACCCAGGGTAGATATTTTTGTCACAGCAAAGACAACACAAAAACTTTGGTTACTGTAACATGCACTTCTTTTGCCATGTTAGGAAAAAATTAATGAAATGGACTACAGAATGAAATTTTTCACTGAAATATTTAAATATAAGGGAAATCTTTGTTATTTAATAAACACTGAAAAAAAATCTAATCAAAATTGACCACATGTGTAAATATGGTAATTTCTGCATTAATTTTACTTGAAACAGTTCCAAGAAAACAGTATTCTTGAATGTGAAACCACTTGTCACAGATTCATTCTATTTTGATACCACATACGTAGCGGACCAGTCTAAATTGAAAATAAATGGCACCAGATATCATAAACAGGCTGTATCAATGTGACTGTTGGATGTTATGTGACTGAAAAATGTTAGAGGAAAGGGATTTTGTAAAACTTAAAAACATGTTGCACCGGACCATCGTTAAAGGACAGACCATGGCAGGTCGAGGATACTACTACAGTCATAATATTTGGACTTGATGACTATTCGCAAAAGTTACTGGAGACATGTAAACTGTTATGCATAAATAATTTATCCATTTTGTTTATGTCTATACTCTTGTATTAACTACTAATCCACATGGATTTAGCCGATTTGTGACAAAAATGTATTAACTGTAGATCCAGATAAGTAGCAAAAATAAATACAATAAATATGGATGTTTTTCATACAATTTTCTGTAATTATGGCATGTAATATATAGATTGCTCAGATTATGCTTTTTACCACTTATATTTGTAATAAATTATGCTTGTACTTCTCTTGGGGGTTGGTATTTCTGAACCTACAACAAAGCAGTTAAGGTTCACATTTAATACAATTTCCATTTGATCAGGTAACTGGGTAACTGATCATTATGACTGACGCATACCTGGTAGAAATTTTTTTGAAAATTTTGAAATCTACATATCATGCACAAGCCGTTTTCAATACACACATCATGCACAAGCCCTGTTTTCAATACACACATCATGCACAAGCCCTGTTTTCAATACACACATCATGCACAAGCCGTTTTCAAAACACACATCATGCACAAGCCGTTTTCAATACACGCATCATGCACAAGCCCTGTTTTCAATACACACATCATGCACATGCCCTGTTTTCAATACACACATCATGCACAAGCCCTGTTTTCAATACACACATCATGCACAAGCCCTGTTTTCAATACACACATCATGCACAAGCCCTGTTTTCAATACACACATCATGCACATGCCCTGTTTTCAATACACACATCATGCACAAGCCCTGTTTTCAATACACACATCATGCACAAGCCCTGTTTTCAATACACACATCATGCACAAGCCCTACACACATCATGCACAAGCCCCGTTTTCAATACACACATCATGCACAAGCTGTTTTCAATGCATACATCATGCACATGCCATTTTCAATGCACACATCAAGCACATGCCGTTTTCAATGCATACATCATACACAAGCTGTTTTCAATGTACACATCATGCACATACCCCGTGTTCAATCCACACTTCATGCACATACCCTGTGTTCAATCCACACATCATGCACATGCTGTGTTCAATATACACATCATGCACATACCCTGTGTTCAATACATACATCATGCACAAGCCCTCTTTTCAATACACACATCATGCACAAGCCCTGTTTTCATTATATACATCATGCACATGCCCTGTTTCAATACACACATCATGCACATGCCCTGTGTTTAATAGTCACATCATACGCATGCCCTGTGTTTAATAGTCACATCATATGCATGACCTGTTTTTATTAGTCCTCTGTGTAAGCACTAGCAGCGAAAGGTTGACTTTGGAGATTACTGACCAATAGGTCTCAATTACCTTGACTTGGTTGAGTTATGAGATCTTCAGACCTCTGAATCTGCAGGGGTATTTTTGCTATTCTAAATGCAAGCTATCCATTTCTGGAAATGGAACTTCAGCCAGAATAAAAGTTGTTTTGGTTTGTTTGGGTTTTTTTGTTTTGTTTACAAAAACCCCAATTTCTCTGAGGTGCAAAGATCCAAACCTCTGACCTTTCAACCACACAATCATTTTTTTCTTCTTTCACTTAGAGTGACCCTTACTTTTCACACAAAAATAAATAGGCTCTCATCTTACTCACTGTGTAAGTCATTCATAAACTTCAGATATGGTACATAGTTGATAACTGAAGCTTGCTCACCGTGTAAGTCATTCATAAACTTTTGATATGGTACACGGTTGATAACTAAATCTCTGCACAGAACTTACTTTTATTCTTTCATTTACATTGACTTTAAACTTTTGACCCTAAAATCAACAGACTTCTTCCTTATCCATGTGCAAGCCATCCATGAAGTTTGGTCCAGGTCCTGTGATGCAGAACTTATGTTACTACATGGAGAATGTTTTTCTTCTTTCAGTTACAGGCTTTTCTTTATAAGCGCTAGCTATTCACAAAGTTTGGTCCCAGTGTGTGCAGTAGAACTGCTGTCATTAGATGGAAACCTTTTTTCTTGTGCCATTAACAGTGACCTTGCCCTTTGACCTTTTGACTCCAAAATCAATAGAGTTCTTTCTTACCCCAAATGCAAGCCATCCAAAGAGTTTGGAAACTTTGGATGATGGAAAATTCAGTTATTGTGCAGAAATTAAACTGGTAACAGATATCTGAAGGGATGGATGTACATCATCATAATATAATATCAAACACCTTATGGCAGACCTAGAAAAACTAACTGAATGCTAGAGTAAAAGCAATCTTTGCATAGTTTTAGCAATTTGTTGAGTAAATATTCTCATATTTTAAAACACTTACTGGCATATCTTCAAATAAGATGCCAAATTTTTCCTGTCATGCAAAGGTTTCTTTCAATACAAAGACTTCATACCTGAGGAATGAACATAGGTGCCTAAAATGGAAGAAGCATTTGCCCGTAAATATGATGCTCGTCGGAGTGCCATGTTTTCCCCAATGTTTCCTACATGTAAGGCCACAATATCTGCCAGAATCTTCCCTCCCTCCACCGGAATGCTACTCAGTGCTGATGCATCCAAGCCAACCTGAAATTCAACAAAATGTCAAAATATGATACTGCCTAAAATAATTTGTTACATATTGCAATATTAAAACATCCTATAATTAAAATAATTTTACAGATTTGCAGAACCTACAACTGAAAAATCAAATTATCTCCAGTTCTTTTATTCTTCCTCATTTAGTTATCAACATTTAGCTCCAACCCACCTCTATTGACTATCCAACATACAGAAACATACTGGGTTGATCAAAGCATTAAATGGACTGTTCATGGATATCATCAATCCTGATATATAAAACTAGATAAAAAAATGACCTGTCTATACATCATATATAACTGTAGACTCTGTGTTAATTGACCACTTCAAAATTGCGCTGTAACAAATTTCTAGTGCTCAAACAATAGAAAAATGTTAACTTCTCTTGTCATGACTAGTGCCAAATTGAAATACTGCTATGGTTATTAATGTGAGTCCATCAGGTGTATCCTTGCTATGGTTATTAGTGTCAGTCCATCAGGTGTCTCCTTGCCATGGTTATTAACGTCAGTCCATCAGGTGTCTCCTTGCTATGGTTATTAATGTGAGTCCATCAGGTGTCTCCTTGCTATGGTTATTAATGTGAGTCCATCAGGTGTATCCTTGCTATGGTTATTAATGTGAGTCCATCAGGTGTATCCTTGCTATGGTTATTAATGTCAGTTCATCAGGTGCCTCCTTGCTATGGTTATTAATGTGAGTCCATCAGGTGTCTCCTTGCCATGGTTATTAATGTCAGTCCATCAGGTGTCTCCTTGCTATGGTTATTAATGTGAGTCCATCAGGTGTCTCCTTGCTATGGTTATTAATGTGAGTCCATCAGGTGTCTCCTTGCCATGGTTATTAACGTCAGTCCATCAGGTGTCTCCTTGCTATGGTTATTAATGTGAGTCCATCAGGTGTCTCCTTGCTATGGTTATTAATATGAGTCCATCAGGTGTATTGCTATGGTTATTAATGTCAGTTCATCAGGTGTCTCCTTGCCATGGTTATTAACGTCAGTCCATCAGGTGTCTCCTTGCTATGGTTATTAATGTGAGTCCATCAGGTGTCTCCTTGCCATGGTTATTAATGTGAGTCCATCAGGTGTATCCTTGCTATGGTTATTAATGTGAGTCCATCAGGTGTCTCCTTGCTATGGTTAATAATGTGAGTCCATCAGGTGTCTCCTTGCTATGGTTATTAATGTGAGTCCATCAGGTGTCTCCTTGCCATGGTTATTAATGTCAGTCCATCAGATGTCTCCTTGCTATGGTTAATAATGTGAGTCCATCAGGTGTCTCCTTGCTATGGTTATTAATGTGAGTCCATCAGGTGTCTCCTTGCTATGGTTATTAATGTGAGTCCATCAGGTGTATTGCTATGGTTATTAATGTCAGTTCATCAGGTGTCTCCTTGCCATGGTTATTAACGTCAGTCCATCAGGTGTCTCCTTGCTATGGTTATTAATGTCAGTCCATCAGGTGTATCACTGAAAACAATATTAGCATTTACCTATAACAAGAAGCATGTGAACAGATATTACTTGGAAATAGCCCATTTTATTAACACTAAATTACAGGTATATAAAACAAAATCACATACATTTGCTCAACAGATAGTAAAGATAACATACAACATGTGTGTACTAAACATTAATTCATCAATCAATTCTTCCTGAGATAGCAAATCAATCCTATTTATTTCCTTCTCAGTACTGCCAGAACTAACATCAACAATTACATTAACCATACGTGGAAACAAATGTAGGCTACCTTTTTGGACTGAACAAGAAAACCTTTTCATGTTCTCAACACCAAATCTAAATCCTATCACACTATCCAAATGAATAACAGAAAATTCATCACTTTGTCCTAATACACTATACAAATGAATAACAGAAAATTCATCACTTTGTCCTAATACCTAATACAAAGGAATAAAAGAAAATTCATCACTTTGTCCTAATACGCTATACAAAGGAATAAACAGAAAATTCATCACTTTGTCCTAATACGCTATACAAAAGAATAACAGAAAATTCATCACTTTGTCCTAATGCACTATACAAAGGAATAATAGAAAATTCATCACTTTATCCTAATACCCTATACAAAGGAATAACAGAAAAATTTATCACTTTGTCCTAATACACTATACAAAGGAACAGCAGAAAATTCATCACTTTGTCCTAATATGCTATACAAAGGAATAAACAGAAAATTCATCACTTTGTCCTAATATGCTATACAAAAGAATAACAGAAAATTCATCACTTTGTCCTAATGCACTATACAAAGGAATAACAGAAAATTCATCACTTTGTCCTAATGCACTATACAAAGGAATAACAGAAAATTCATCACTTTGTCCTAATGCACTATACAAAGGAATAACAGAAAATTCATCACTTTGTCCTAATGCACTATACAAAGGAATAACAGAAAATTCATCACTTTGTCCTAATACACTGTACAAAGGAATAACAGAAAATTCATCACTTTGTCCTAATACACTGTACAAAGAAATAATAGAAAATTCATCACTTTGTCCTAATACACTATACAAAGGAATAATATAAAATTCATCACTTTGTCCTAATACACTATACCAATGAATAACAGAAAATTCATAACTTTTGTCATATTACACGTAGGAATTGTATAACAGAAAAACAATTCTTTTCTAGTAAAATGTGTTTCTTCATTAATACTAACCCAATCATAATACCTCACAAATCCAGGCTAGAATGTTTAACCTAAATAACTGACCATAAATGATAGAGTAATCTCCCCTTGATACAGGGGCTTGGTATGAAATCCCGTGAATACGTACTACTCCCACAAGTGCCAGGCAGCACACTCTGCACAGGCAGAGAGGCCACACAAAATATTCAAAATATTGTACAACATTAAGGTGGGTTGATAAGTTACCATGTATTAATATAATGTATGAATTCTTTTATTAAGAGATGTCATGGAATCAATTATCTTATTTGTCCTGTTCATTATAAGATTTTGTAGTTCTCAACACAAATTCCAGCTGTCTAATATTTGCCTTTGTACTATTAAAGAACCCATTCAGGTTCAGAAACTCCAGTCAGGTAACATACCATTATCACGCTGGAGTGTTAAGTTGCATCAGAGACCTAGGTTTTTTCCTTTCAGTGTATTCCTTCTCTCTATATCCTGTTTCTCTTTTCTTTAGTTTCCCTCAACCTTTCCATAATCTCTTTTCCACAGATAATGACTGAACACAAGGCAGTACTGGAGGATAGCAGACCTTTCCATCATCTCTCTTCCATAGATAATGATTAAACACAAAGCAGCATCAGAGGATAGTAGACATTGCCATTAATAATCTTCTCCTCTCATCTGAAATCCATCTTTAATCCTTCTGCACTACTTCTCAAAACTCACTATTGTCTAGTGATCGTGGGGAGAACAAGCAGAGAGAAAGCAGTAGTTCCAGTAGCTGTTTAACTGTAGAGCACCCTCTATGTCACAACTGTTTATTCTGGATTCCATCTTGGTACAACTCTAAGATTAATATTAAAACACCTATAGCTGGGGGTTTTTTTCTTTCTCTCTCTCTATCTGTTATGCAGTAGTTCTGGAACTGCAGCACTATTCAAGTTCCTGTGAGAAACACCAAGCAGTCTCAGTCTCTCTCTCTCTCTCTCTCTCAAACAGCAGTTCTAGAATTGAAGCACTATCCAAATTCCTGTGAGAAACACCAAGCAGTCTTATCTATTCTATTCAGTCCTGTACTTGTTTGCCTCTTCCTCTCACCTTTCCTCACACATTTCTTTCCCTGTTTTTAGAGCTGGTGGCAGTATACTATTCGGTAAACTGGTGACCACATATCTTGTATGAATCGCAGTGGTATAGCTCTCCGTGAAGAGCTATAGCATGTAACAAAATAATAATTAATCAGTTCCAACAGGCATTTCTGAGCTCTGTAGGTTTTAAAATGGATGTCCAGAGCTACATTTCTCGCAAAACAGGGTCTATGATCAAAAACTTAAAGCCTTTTATGTGAAGACCCTCACAACTTTAAGCTCTGCATTTTTCTTTTACTAGACATGCATGATTCTCGCGAGTCCCATTTTACAGTGTGTATTTGGTAATAAAAATGCATTTTTAAATCAGTTTGTATTTTAAAAATCATTAAGATGTTAACAGAAGCAAAACTGCATACCTTTTTTTGGTCACCATTGCTGAAATTTTTATGTAGAATATGTGTCACTTGCGTAACTAAGGACCTGAATTTGTCATTTCTTGCCACAAAGTCTGTCTCACAGTTTACCTGAAGACAAAAAATAAAATAGTTAATCAATCAAAGTGATGATTGTCTTTAAGCTATCAAGTGGAAATACAGTCATATAACTTACTACCTCTAAAATTGTGGTTTATAACTAATCCTTAGGATTTTGACCAGCCCTTTTAGTCTCTTCCAATCCATCTAGTGAGAACATAAAAAGGAATTTTAACTTTACAAGAAAGGCCAATGACTCAACCCAGAGTTCTGAGATGGCCAGCCTACATTTGTTGTCAATGTCCATCTGTCAAATGAGAATGTTCCAGAAAACTTACCTCTAAGAGTGTAGCTGATGATTTGTCATGAATTAGTCCTACAAGTCCCTGTGACATGGGCCGGCCCTGCAGTTTGCTGGCCTTTGCCCAGCCCTCTTTTTGAGCAAGCTCCGACAACCATTTCTCTGCCTGTCAAAATAAAGTTTATTTTAAAATAGGGCATACCATCATTTTCCAAAGAAAAGGCAGGGTGTGGGGGATATGTTATCCTGCATGATAAGGGTTTTGTTAATCCTGTAGCTGCATGTAATGTTATGCAACTTCCACACTAAGATTAAAGACTGTAAATGTTGGAATACGATTGGGAGTGGACTGCAGATACCGCACTCCAAGTCCATTTCCAATTTTAGTAGCCATGGGTGAGTTACTTTAAAACTGTTTTACCGATATTAATTTGGTTGCCGAGCCCTAATAATCTGTTTGTCTAAGGCACAGAAAGCAAACAGAACTTAGTTGAGTGAGGAACTGATGTAGAAGATGGCAAAATGTTTTATTATTAAAGAGTAATTCTAAAACATCTAAGGCCATGTTTAGTGGTACACAAAAATCTATTGCTTCAACATCAAGCCAGTCATTAAAATCAACTCCTTAGAGTTCCCTATACTATATCAAGATGTACCAAGCCAGTCATTAAAATCCACTCCTTAGAGTTCCCTATACTATGTCTAGTTATACTAAGCCAGTCATTAAAATCAACTCCTTAGAGTTGCCTATAACTTTGCATACCAAGCCAGTCATTAAAATCCACTCCTTAGAGTTGCCTATGCTATATCTATGCATACCAAGCCAGTCATTAAAATCCACTCCTTGCAGTTCCCTATACTATATCTATGCATACCAAGCAGGTCATTAAAATCAACTCCTTCGAGTTGCCTATACTAGATCTATACATATCGAGCCAGTCATTAAAATCCTCTCCGTTGCCTATACTATATCTACACATCAAGCCAGTCATTAAATCGAGTCCTTAGAGTTCCCTATACTATATAAAAATCCACTCCATCGAGTTGCTATACTATATCTATGCATTTCAAGCCAGTTATTAAACTCCACTCCTTCGAGTTGCCTATACTATATCTATAAATATCAAGCCAGTCACCAAAATCCACTCCTTAGAGTTCCCTTTACCATATCTAAGCATATTGCTTGAAATCAAATTTTCTTATAAAGAGCTGTTACCTCATCTGTGCCTATGAAAATTCAAATGAAATTAATATTACTGCCTTTTCCTCAGCCGTGTCTATGACAATTCAACTGAATGTAATGTAATTCAGAATACGTGTCTTTCCCATGGTTATTCATATCCTAACTTATCTATTCTAATGCACATATATGGAATCAAACTTAAACAATGAATCTTACTGGTGCATGCTGCTTTAGCACAATTACATCTGATGCAAGTTAATTTAATACTGATGATCATAAATATTTAAAAATCCTTCTCAATGTGGGGTCCTGTATTTTTTCAAACACAATCTCTTCTCCAAACGTAATATTTTGTACACATTATTTTTTCATACTTTTGGAGAATGTTTTACATACAAAAAGTTAAATGATATAGTCCATATATACGTCAATTTGGAATATAAGACAAAGCCCAGATTTTCTGATAAAAAAAGTATCAACTTATAGGCCAGCAAATACAATAAATGATTCCTCTAAAAATATAACTGAACACAAATAAAAGACTGATATTAAGACAGAAATGAAGAATTGTTTCCTTCTTTAACCTTACACACATCCCCACTTGACCTATGTTTCCATAATCTTTTCTGAAATAACTCCGTCATCTTAATGTAAAATTTCCCCAAGCTGTAAATCAAATTCATTTCCAGAATTTTCTAAGGTCAGGTCTGTTTGCTTAAATTTTAGCCAATCAACAAGTAGACTATTGAAATTCCAAGGGGAAAACTAAGATTCTGAACTCAAATTCAAGTAAACAAGTTCACAAATGGTCATTATCTTAAAATATAATCAACAATCATGGACAAGAACTAGATTTTTAGGGGTATAAGGCAATACTTTTTTTTACCTGGATGTCTGAGCTTTGTCTTATACCCTGATTCAACTTGTATATATGGATTAAGTCATTAAATTGCTTTACATACTGGGTACTACCATGATTCTGAAATGCAATCGGCAAAATCAAAAATAGGTCACCCAGCTGTACCAATTTTTGCTCAGTTACTATGTCAATAATATGTTATTAACTAATAAGACTCATTTAACAATTTTAGCATTATTTCGTATGCATTTATATGTGCTTGTGTTTTCTGATTTCTTCAACATGAAATAAAAGAAAACAATTAAAGAATTCAGAACTCGAGGTCCCTGTAGTACTTACAGTCTGAACTATAGTGTACTGTCCTTGTGCAAAGCATATGATTTGTTCCTAAAATAAAATAATGGATTTTTCTTTATTCATCATTTTTAACCATACCCATTCTTCCTGACCATATTTTGGCAATAGGTTCACTGATATTTGATTTGTCATTATATTTTTTGACACGCTTGAGCGATTTTCAAAGATATAATTGATCCTACAAAGGGATGTAATCTACATTAAGAACTCAAATGTGTGATTGCTACTTTTAAAATACCATAGATTAAGCACATAATTATCTTATACATGTATTCACAATACCATCACATATTCACTTCAAAATGCCCATAATATAGGTTAAACTTCAAAAATGCAGATGGACTAATCGTAGGTAATCAACAATCCGTACTTAGTTCTGCATTTCTAAAAAAATGTAATGTCAACACATTGTCTGTATTCATTCTTAAGCTATTGTTTTGGCATCTCTCTTTGATCATAACTGATGGTTTGGTCAAAGAACAATCCAAGCCAATTAACTGTTTATACCCTGATAGTGGCTTTGGGTAACAGACAATACTGGCAGCCTTAATCCACATCAATTACTAGTGTAAATTTGTTGTTGTATTTCATAGACATATTAAAGAATTAAAAGAAATATTTATTTATTGTATTTCTGTGACAATTTAATTGTTTTCTGTCCATATCATTAATATTATTTACATTTCCAATTTCTTTATTGGTAGCCTCACTAATTTGATCTCATATGTCGAATGTTTCCCACAAACAGGTGTCAACTGGAATAACCTGGACAAATAAAGATCACTACATAGCCATGTGGTGTTAATTGATAATGGAATATAGTAATGTCCTTGTACATGAGGAAGATGACACTGAAATAGTGACCTTCTACATGAGGAAAATCAGAATGATCAGGTAACTGAACAATACGGATTACAGTTTCACTCTCATTCTTTCTGTGAAAGAAAACTTGGGAAAAAGCATCAGTCACTGCAGTTTCCCAATTAATCTGGACTAGCACAGTGATACCATTAATATTCATAAAACCAGAACTAACTAGTGAAAAAAGACACCATACACCATTAATATTCATGAAACCAGAACTTGCTAGTGAAAAAAAGACACCTTACACCATTAATATTCATGAAACCAGAACTTACTAGTGAAAAAAGACAAATCCAAGGCGTTTATCTGGCTTCATCTTGTGTTCCACATTGACTTATATATGGATGAAGGATGGAAAACTTACAAAATTAGCAAATTTGACATGTATTCCACACTGATTTGTAGACCAAAAAATACCATATGTGACAAATATAAGCCATACAAACCTGGTCAATATTATTTTCAAATTTTTCCAGCGCCTTCTTACAGTTCATCAAGGAATAGCCCGTCTTTTTCCTTAACTTGCTCAGTAGACTTTTGTCAGCTGCAAGAGTCATGTGTCGACAGGTCATTTTCAGACCCTCCAACAGACGAGGATGAAATACCACTGTAATTAGAAGACTGCATTTGAATCTTCAATGTTTGCATAAATAAATGGTTGTTGATGAATTTCGTCAAACAAATGAAGTTTTCTTTATGACAACAACAATAGTAAGACATATAAACCATGAAAATGAGTAAAAACTTCAAATAAAAAAAAACAATTTTTGGTGGGTTGCAAAAAAAAGTGCTTTTACTAGCCATATGTTCTACAGAGCAGAACAAATTCCTATGCAAAAACACTATCATATGATTTTACAGCAACCTTTTTTATTAGGAACGTGTCTCAAATATGGTCAATAAGATGGCTCAAAGGATAAAGTTTTCCGATAAAGTCATTTCCATCACTGGCAATATTTTGTTATTCTAAATAACCAAGGCAACATATTGACTAGACTTCTACCACTCCTTAATAAATGTAGTATATCAACATCTTAAAAATATAAGAAATGACAGTAGTATATCAACATCTTAAAAATATAAGAAATGACAGTAGTATATCAACATCTTAAAAATATAAGAAATGACAGTAGTATATCAACATCTTAAAAATATAAGAAATGACAGTAGTATATCAACATCATAAGAAATGCCGACAGTAGTAAGTAAAGGCTTATTGATCAAGAACCAAATATTAATAATAGAGTCAATAAAAAGTGGACCATACAGGGACTGCTTTTAACAAAAATGTGGACCATACAGGGACTGTTTTTAACAAAAAAGTGGACCATACAGGGACTGTTTTTAACAAAATTACTTGCAGAATTACTAAAAAGATGCCTTTGCAGGGTCAGCCTTAGATGGACAGACACCCATAACAACTGTGACCTACTTACTTTCAGAATTACCAAAGAAGCCAACTGTGACCTACTTACTTTCAAAATTACCACAGAGATGCCTTTGCAGGGTCAGCCCTAGATGGACAGCCACCCATAACAACTATTACATAAAAATAATCTCAAACCTAACCAACAGTTTGTTTCTACACAAAACAGCTATTCAACGAGGCCTACATACCAACAAGGCCTACATACCAGCTAAGCATACATACCAACCAGGCCTACATACCAACTAGGCATACATAAATGACACTTGGCTAAAAATAATTTAGTTACTGTGTGACCACACAGTATGACCAATCATACAAAATCACTGTGTGATCACATAGTACAGTAAAAACTGTCATGAACGACCTCTGCTATGAGCGACTACCTGTCATATCCGACCACAATCGTAATGCATGGATCTATTTTATTATATAAATGCTGTTATGAGCGAGCACCTGCTGAACGTGACCAGCGACCACGATGTCTTGGCAAAATATGCATTTCGACACTGCTATGAACGACCACATCGCAAAAACGAGGATAAACTCCACCGACCTTTACTTAATCCCTGTAAGAATGACTGCTCATACCATTCTAAATAAAAACAAAAATATGTTAAAAAACAGGCTGGATACCGATGTCTGAATATTTTGGCTATGCCTATAGTGTTTTATAGCTTCTGACATAACCAGACTAAAGTATATGTAGATTATTTCCTAGTCTGGTTCCCTGCTTCATATGCTCCCTGCGTTTTTCTTCGCTATACGTGTAGGAAGCATACAAAGTAGGGAACCAGACTAATTATTCTCACACTTAGCCTGCTTCCCGGCCTTAATTGTGAACCTGGCATCCCTATGAACGACCGTATCACGAGAACAGACACACAACACACACCTATATGTAATCAATTGTTACAGTGACCTCTTGATTAGTAACTATTGTTCTGATAAAAAACAAACATAAAGGAATATTTAAAAAAAAGGATTGTTGCTACCAGTTATATATGCTACAGTCCATAAACCAGGCTAATGTACATGTCACGAATTGCCGTTGTGCCAAAGTTGATGTAGTGGTCACGTATATTGTTTGTCTTTAGAGTTAATCCGTATTGCCGGGGGTGAATAAGGTCATTGTCTATTAAACCAGCAAGAGAGAATCGTTTGTGGGATACGATTGATAATGTTCAAGACTTGTGATGTTTGTTGCTTTTCCCCCTGATGTTAAGTGATTACAATCACAAAGCTGTCATCTATTCAAGTTGGTGTGACTGGGTTACACACTTAGCTTATAGAGTTAATCCTAGTATGTCATCTTTGAATGAAGCCATTGACTTTTGTCTTTGAGTAAATGGTTCTGTTTCTGGATGAGATAATTGTTTCTTTTTATTTCATTAATTGTTAGATATGCAATACACATGTATAGTTTTTTTCATATTTTCCCACAGCCCAGTCAAAACCGTCTTTTCATTCGATATTACAATTGAGCACTAATAATTTTAACACCTAGAACCTTAATGACAATGGATGACCCTCCATCTAAAAGAGACAAATTTTAAGGCTGGAGAAAATTATTGTACCTAAAAGAAGTAAAAAAGAGCAGACCACTCGAAAAAAGCGGTTTAAACGTCGGTAAAACAAATTTAGGTTGTTATAAAGAAAAAGAAGTAATTCAGAAACGATTTCATATGCTAAAATATGTGATCTTCAGATGTAAATGTGATTTCATGTTTAATGACAAAAGTATATCTTTATTGCTATATAATTTTGTTTTTAGATGAATGCATACAATATTTTAGCAAGAAATATTAATAAAGAATAGAATATATGTACAGTGATTGTGGTTATTTTTCTTGAAATTGTTCTGAAACTGGACCTTGGAAACTGGTCTTTTTGTACAAGCCTGATATGAGAGACCACCTATTGTTGAGAGACCACTTTTTGTTGGCAGAAGGGGTGGTCTCTCATAACAGGTTTTACTTTATGGCCAAAGATAAAAAGATATATGCATCAACTAAGATTTATCGCAAACAACATGTTATATTTACCTACACCAAATTCAGAGTTTTATAAAAAGAGTTGCTTCTTCCTCAAGCCAAACTATGGAATTCCATACCACCTTATATAAAGTCTGCTGACTCATGCCAAGCTTTCAAAAAGCTTCTTAGTCAACATCTAAAGAAACAGCCACTTGTAGGATTATGTTAATTCAGTACTACTACTTTTTGAAACATTGTTATCATGTACTCACTTATAATGTTGTACACAATTTTGTAACTACTGTTTGTATGAATCTTGTAACTCATCCTTGAAGCCTTGTGCATATTTTATTGTAGCAGTAGATCAATTGTCTAGTGTTTAATCTCATTTGTTGTCTAAAGACACCTCATCTTGTAAACATTTTGCATTATATATGTATATATTTATACAAATGACATTCTAGAAGGTCTCGTGGAATATTGGTCGTTGACCAAATGAGCTTCTTCTTTAACTAAAGTCATTATTATTATTATTATTATTATACTTTGTGGTCACCGAGTCTGGCCAATATTACAAATATACTGTGTGATCACTCAATCTGGCCAGTCATGCAAAGATACTGTGTGATCACTTAGTATGGTCAGTCATACAAAGATACTGTTTGATTACTTCATATGGCCAATAATATAAAGTGACTGTGTGATCACCAGGGGTGAAACAATTCATCGATATACTGATGCATAAATACTTTCGCTGCAGTGATACACATATTGATACAAAAGCTGAAGAATCGATACAAAATGATACTTACCTATGCAAGTTATTTTAGTCTTCAGAGTCATGAATAATTATTATTAGTTTGCCTTATTATTCTTTAAATACAGAATTCATTTGAAACAGCATCTGCAGTCCTCGGCACTCATTTTTATTAGTCAAAATGAAAAGGACTATTGAGAATACTCACTGGCCATCAATAAATTAACACAAAGTGACCTGGTTTGTAATTTACCCCCACTCCCCTAATTCCATGCTAATTATCTGAACCAAGCAGCATCTTTAGCATATACTATACATTCCAAACATGTTGCACATGTATAATGAAGTCCTTTACTCATCATTTAATAACCACTTTTACACGAAGTTTCTACGTTTAACTGTATCATGTCTACTTTGGTCTATTTGAAAGCTACACTACTGGTGTGTAGCACAGTGAAATATTTTACAATGAATTCTCACTGGTGGCTACTGCTTGTTCCAGTCCAGATTAAACAATAACCACCCATCAGAAAATAATGTAGCTTATTCCTTGTCTGGCAAACAGGAAGTATTGGCAAAACAATACAGAAAGTCATTAATTGATTTGCAGAGAAGTCATTAACTGATATGCAAAGAGATGCTGTCAGGGTGTGGTAATGCATGAATCATGCAAAATTTGTACGAATTTGCAAACTTGGAGAACACTGATGCGTGAGAACTCTCCCACAAATTAATTAAAAGTCCCGCATATGAAAATGTGTGAGGTGAAGTATACAATTTTTATTAATCATTATTGTTCCAACATCTGCCTTTGGGGTAGGCAATTGTCAACATCTCTGGGTTCTTCCAGCCTGATGTGAATGGTTGTTAAACTAAACTGGATTGGCACATGGTACCCAGGAATAAGCATTATTATGGCATAGTTTAAACCTTCCATGACGGAAGTTTTACAAATGAGTTTTTAAAATATGGGTTACCCAGAAAACCCAAAATGTATGATTCCCATCATGGTTCATTATGATTTCATTTGGCAAATACTAGCTAATGGTAGTGATGATGACAGTAAGTTATGAAGTATATCAGACTATTGGAGCTGGGAAAGTGTTCATGGAGATACCAGTGAGTGATTGTGATCATGCAAATGGTGTTAAATAAAAAACAGATGTGCATGTTGGATGGACCAAAATAGACAGCATCAGGTCAATCTCCCCTTAGTGGTATTTAGAAATTAGATGCAGAAAGGGCAGAATACTGAGCCTAACTGAAATACAGACAATTTAAAAGTATAATCCAATTTTCATTTTCTTGATCAATCAATTTAGCTACAGAAACATATATCAATAATCACTGCTTACAATTTAACTGTCAGTCATACATCAGTATAAATTTTATGTATGACTGATAGTTAAATTGTAAGGAAAGATACAAGCACCTGTGATCCATATAAGTGTCAAGATAAACTGAATAAATAGAGGTAAAAAAAAATGAAATTAACAAGTAAAGATATTTATTTGAATATCTCTATCTGCACAAGCAGACTACGACACTGAAGAATTAAAAACCCTAATACATAATTAAGGAACAAATAAGAAATCATACATAGAGGTCAATAAACCACTGATTCAACAAAGTTTTTTTATAAGTGAAAAATCCTATTTTGTAGCAGATGTATCCAAATGATAATATCCATGAGCTCTGGAAAATTGTACACAAGTCATAAAAATCTGTTTCCCGACATATTCAAGCAGACAAAACTAGCTATGTATTTTCCATTTCAGAAGGAAGATCCGAGCAATATTCTTACACATATAAGGAACACAGTATGCTCAGAAATAATTAAGATTAATGCTTGTACAACTAGAGGTGACATCTTTTGATGATGTTGATTCAGTAGTGCTCTAAGAAAGTGGAGCAGGAAGAGAAACAGATATTGAAGTGTTAATTAAACACTGAACTATGGCTGTTTAGGGTTCCTCATCCTCATTTTCTTCCACCCCTTCTTGTTTCTTTGACAAAGGGGGTGGTCTCCCTTAAGATAAAATCCTGGCAGTATCTCTCCTTAAATTGTACATGTGGAACAAGTTTGAAATTTCTCTTTTTGTGCAAAGATATTTAACAAGTGAATGAAAGTGCTGATGGAATAAATAAAATTAGTACAGAATCAGTGATGCAGCAGATTTCAAAACCACTAAAGTTTATCACTATGTGTATGTTAAAAATTATATTATAGGACTGAGTGTAGTCAGCAGTTTTCCTTCTTCACTAAGAGATACAAGTACCTGTGGCTACAGCTGCCTTTTACATCTGTAGGATGTACAATGTGATTTTGTTGGTATTCATCTTCAATCCCATGCTTGGATTTACGCTAGATGAGATTTTCTTTGCAAGAGGAAACTGCATTATTTCTTCTGTTTTGAAGATAACATCAAAATGTCTTCCAAGTTTCAGTGAGACATGAAACTGGTAATAAGATGTTTTCCAAGCATTCATGCTGTGCAAAACAAAGGGCCTGGTGGCTAAAGTGACATAAATGGAGACACCATTAAATGGCCTAAAACATTCAATAAAACTGACAACCAACAGGTAGTCTGTTTCAAAGTATTTTTGTTATCTGGTCATCAATAAAAATAGCATATAAATATATCATACAGGGCTTCCATTAGCGTGCTATTTTATGGAGTCCCGAGGACCCAAACATTTGAATTTTATAGGGTCCTTACAAGATGTTATAGGGTCCCACTTCAAAGTTTCTACAGTAAAACCAGACAGCAATGTAATAGATGCTCATGAGCTCTTCCATTATCATACTTCCAGTAAATGAGTTCAGATTCTCCTTTGTTTGCATGTGTTAAAATGCATGCAAGCATCTGTGACACCTTTATCCAAGTCAAAGTTAAGGTGCCTGCTTTCAGCCATGATGAACATTTTATTTTCAACTGAGTGTACTCTGAGGTCTCAATAGGATTAAAACTAGGAGTCAAGGGCTCCTATTTTGGTTAAAAAAAATAGGAGCCACACCAGCCAAAGGTGCAGTCCCCTCCCAGAAGCATGTTTTGCATTGTAGCTAACTGCAACAAAGATATCTGTGAACATTTTTAAAAATTTGTTTGCATCTTTATTTCCCTATGAATTACCTCATACCCTAGGTAGCCTCAGTTAGCCTTCATAATTTTCTCACACAGACCAAAATCTAGGCCAGTTTAAATACATGTACATGTGCCATGTCAATGACAATTATTGATCCACATTCTTGTGGCAACAATGAATATGGCAGTAAATTTTTTGGTGAACATGTTTGTCAACAATGGAATACAGAACAAACAAAGAATACCATTTTTTCATATACATTATTTGTGTTCATGCGGAAATGAAAACCATGCATAATGAATGAGCATGACCTCAATTCTGCTGATTGGCTGATCTTAATAACAGTGTAACTTTAGCAGTCAGAGAAAGCTATGCACATTATACATGTACTGGAATGTAAATGTTGATATAGTGTTTCAAAATGAGGGTACACATGGAGGACTCCAATGTACGTGATTTTCTGTGTCCCCCATAAAAAATTTGCATCCAAATACATGTGATTAATCATTGCAGAGATTGCTCTATACCTATATTGGGATGCAAAGCAGGAAGAATATGAAATAGGGAACCTTACAACATTCTGAAGACACAAGGCGCTGCTTGTTCGAGAAACCTGGACCTTTTCCATAAGCTGGAAATCAACTTAGGCCAACAATTTCTAATGCTGCCAAAAGGACTCTAAAGATGAGGTTTTAATGCATCGTTTGTACTTTTATTGCATCAGGGACGCACATTTGTGCGTTATCGGAAGCCCTGTGATAACTGCATGTCTATCTATAATCTGCATACTGGAAATACAACCAAGAATATTAACATTTATAATAGGGCATCACCTACCTTCCAAAGACAGAAAGACCATCAAGTTCTTATGCATCTCGATATGTATCGTAACGCAGGCTGTGTATCATGAATCATATTGATACATGGCACAGGTGTATCGTTTCACCCCTAGTGATCACATAGTATGGCCAATCATGCAAAACTATTTACTATTATTCAAATACAAAAAAATTATTAATTCATGTAACAGGATGCCATTTTGCATTTTACAGGGCTGCCAACAGTGTTTCAGATTGAGGAGTTGTGGAATCTTCACTCATGCAACTCTTCTGATATCTGAATCTTACAATGCAGCACTGACTATATATATGTCTATCAGCATTGCTATCGTACATTGCAGCAATGAGTATATATATGCCTATCAGCATTGCTATCTTACATTGCAGCACTGAGTATATATATGCCAATCAGCATTGTCATCGTACATTGTAAGACTAAAGTATATATATGCCTATCAGCATTGCCATCATACATTGTAAGACTAAAGTATACATATGCCTATCAGCATTGCCATGGTACATTGTAAGACTAGAGTATATATATGCCTATCAGCATTGCTATCATACATTGTAAGACTAGAGTATATATATGCCTATCAGCATTGCCATCGTACATTGTAAGACTAGAGTATATATATGCCTATCAGCATTGCCATCGTACATTGTAAGACTAGAGTATATATATATGCCTATCAGCATTGCTATCTTACATTGCAGCAATGAGTATATATATATGCCTATCAGCATTGCTATCTTACATTGCAGCACTGAGTATATATATGCCTATCAGCATTGCTATCTTACATTGCAGCAATGAGTATATATATGCCTATCAGCATTGCTATCTTACATTGCAGCAATGAGTATATATATGCCTATCAGCATTGCCATCATATATTGTAAGACTAAAGTATATATATGCCTATCAGCATTGCCATCGTACATTGTAAGACTAGAGTATATATATGCCTATCAGCATTGCCATCATACATTGTAAGACTAGAGTATATATATGCCCATCAGCATTGCCATCGTACATTGTAAGACTAGAGTATATATATGCCTATCAGCACTGCCATCGTACATTGTAAGACTAGAGTATATATATGCCTATCAGCATTGTCATCGTACATTGTAAGACTAGAGTATATATATGCCTATCAGCATTGCCATCGTACATTGTAAGACTAGAGTATATATATATCTGCCTATTAGCATTGCTATCGTACATTGTAAGACTAGAGTATATATATATATGCCTATCAGCATTGCCATCATACATTGTAAGACTAGAGTATGTATATGCCTATCAGCATTGCCATCGTACATTGTAAGACTAGAGTATATATATGCCTATCAGCATTGCCATCGTACATTGTAAGACTAGAGTATATATATGCCTATCAGCATTGCCATCATACATTGTAAGACTAGAGTATATATATGCCTATCAGCATTGCCATCGTACATTGTAAGACTAGAGTATATATATGCCTATCAGCATTGCCATCGTACATTGTAAGACTAGAGTATATATATGCCTATCAGCACTGCTATCGTACATTGCAGCACTGAGTATATATATGCCTATCAGCATTGCCATCGTACATTGTAAGACTAGAGTATATATATGCCTATCAGCATTGCTATCGTACATTGTAAGACTAGAGTATATATATATCTGCCTATCAGCAGTGCCATCGTACATTGTAAGACTAGAGTATATATATGCCTATCAGCATTGCCATCGCACATTGTAAGACTAGAGTATATTTATGCCTATCAGCATTGCTATCGTACATTGTAAGACTAGAGTATATATATGCCTATCAGCATTGCTATCGTACATTGTAAGACTAGAGTATATATATGCCTATCAGCATTGCTATCGTACATTGCAGCACTGAGTATATATACGCCTATCAGCATTGCCATCGTACATTGTAAGACTAGAGTATATTTATGCCTATCAGCATTGCCATCGTACATTGTAAGACTAGAGTATATATATATATGCCTATCAGCATTGCCATCGTACATTGCAAGACTAGAGTATATATATGCCTATCAGCATTGCCAACGTACATTGTAAGACTAGAGTATGTATATGCCTATCAGCATTGCCATCGTACATTGTAAGACTAGAGTATATATATATGCCTATCAGCATTGCCATCGTACATTGTAAGACTAGAGTATATATATGCCTATCAGCATTGCCATCGTACATTGTAAGACTAGAGTATATATATGCCTATCAGCATTGCCATCGTACATTGTAAGACTAGAGTATATATATGCCTATCAACATTGCCATCGTACATTGTAAGACTAGAGTATATATATGCCTATCAGCATTGCCATCGTACATTGTAAGACTAGAGTATATATATGCCTATCAGCATTGCTATCGTACATTGCAGCACTGAGTATATATATGCCTATCAGCATTGCCATCGTACATTGTAAGACTAGAGTATATATATGCCTATCAGCATTGCTATCGTACATTGTAAGACTAGAGTATATATATATCTGCCTATCAGCAGTGCCATCGTACATTGTAAGACTAGAGTATATATACATCTGCCTATCAGCATTGCTATCGTACACTGTAAGACTAGAGTATATTTATGCCCAATCATGCATATCATTGTCAATTTCTTACATTGTAGCAGTGGAGTAATACTCATAAACTGTCAGCCATTTTGTAGACCAGGCATGGGCAAC